>VMDO01005823.1:0-107183 GCA_007922755.1 Pedetes capensis | reverse complement strand
CTTTTCACAATAGCAAGGATATGGAATCAACCAAAGTGCCCTTCAACAGAAGAATGGATAAAAATACTATGGTACATACACACAATGGAATACTACTCAGCAATCAAAAAAAAAAAAAAAAAAGAAAGAAAGAAAGAAATAAGGCCATTCGCAGCAAAATGGATGGAATTGGAGAAAATTATTTTAACTGAACAAACACAAGCTCAGAAAGAGAAACACCACATGTTCTCACTCATATGTGGGAGCTGAATCAAAATTATAAGAAGGAAAAATCCTATTCAAAGGTCGGATCAAAATAAAAGGGGAAGAGAAAGATAAGAATGGTGTCAATATAAATGGTCTAGAAAATGCATGCAATTGTTCTAACAAGATAAATACAAAGATCACTACAGGAAAAGTTTCTATCTTAAACAGAACTGTAACCCAAGGAAATATAGAAAAATATTACCAAGTAACAGAGAAGACTTAGATGGGGAGGGTGGGGGTGGAAGCATATGGGAGGGTAAGGGGGAATCTATATGAATAATGTACATCAAAATGCATATATGGAATTGTCACAATGAAAAGCACATCAGAATGAATCACATTAAGGTGCACATTAAAAATTTCCAATGAAAAAGAAATTAAATTTTAAAAATTCAAAAAAAAGAAAAGAAAAATTGCCTACTAGTATTGAGAATATGAAGTACTTAAGGATAAATTTTACAAAAGATGTGGTACGCCTGTACATTGAAAAATATAAGACATTGCTGAGAGAAATTAGAAGTCTTAATAAAGGAAAAGTTTACCATGTTCATGGCTGAGAAATCTTAATTAGATATTAATTCTCCCTAAATTCATCTATAGGTTAAATGCAATGCCAGTGAAAACTTTATCAAGTTTCTTTGTAGATACTGACAAATTCATTCTAAGACCCATATGTAAATGCAAATAACCAAAATACATAACTCACCTCTGACATGAAATAACAAAGTTTGTGTAACACTACTTGATTTTATGACATTATAATGCTACAGTAATTGAAACAATATAGTATTGTTTTGATGTCAAGATAGAAAAATAAGTTAATAATTCAAAATACTCAGTCTAGAAACATACCCACATATACACTGAAAACAGGTATTTGACACAGATACAAAGGAACTTCAATGGAGTATGAGTAGTCTTTTCCACAAATTGTGCTTAACTACTCACAATTAAGTATCTGTATTTATAAAAGAATGAACACTGATCTATTTTTTCATTGTATGCTGAAATCACATCCAAATGGATTAGAGGCCTATAAACACAAAATACACAACTTCTAGAATAAATTATAAGTGAAAATCTTTGTATCCTTGGGTTAGGCAAAGATTTTTTAGATGGACACCAAAAGGATCATTAATCTAAGAATAAATGGGTGAATTAGGCATCTAAAATTTAAAATTTTTCTCTTTGGGAGATATCACTAAGAGAAAAAGGCCACAGACTGAGGAAAATATTTAAGTCAGACATCTGATAAATCTC
The DNA here is from genome assembly GCA_007922755.1 of Pedetes capensis. Taxonomy (NCBI): domain Eukaryota; kingdom Metazoa; phylum Chordata; class Mammalia; order Rodentia; family Pedetidae; genus Pedetes; species Pedetes capensis. The sequence continues at coordinate 105,677 of VMDO01005823.1, read as the reverse complement.
ACAGTCAATAAGAAAATAAACAGTCCAACAAAATAGGGCAAAAGATATAATACCAACATTTTACTGATGATGTAGGATGGCATAGAAGCACATGAAAATACATACATCATTAGTCTTTAGGGAAATGCAGATTAAATCTGCAGTGATATACTACTACATCCTTTTTTGAGTAGCTACAATTAAATAGATTGACCATATTAAGTATTGTAAGCATGTGAAGGACCTGTAATTCTTACACATTACCAGTGAGGATATAAAATGTTGCAACCACTGTGGAATATAGTCTGGCAGTTTCTTAAAACATTTTACATGTACCATATGATCCAGTTATTCTACTCCTAGGTATTTTCCCAAGAGAAAGCAGGTATCCATATAATGACTTCTACATACATTTTCACAGTAGCTGAACTTATCATAGGATATTTGAAACAACCCAAATATCCATCAATGTGCAGTGTGATCAGAAAGTAGGTGAATATTCAAATTTTGAAAATTAATTTCAATATAAGACAAATTGCCATAAATCTCCTCAATATACGTCCCCTGGCTTTGAACACACTTATCCTACTGTTCATGCCATTCTCTGAAGCAGTTCTGGAAGCCCTCTTTCATGAGTGTCTTTAGTGTCATCATCCATCATGACAATGCTCTGTCACACAATGCTTCTAGTATGGCAACTTCTGTCAAAAACATGATGGTGTGTCCTCATCTATCTCATTCACTAGATCTTGGACTATGCAACTTCTAGCTCTTCCCCAAAGTCAAAATGTCTATGAAAAGGTAAAATGCTTTGCTTAAATTTAGGGCACCCAGAGAGCCACACCAATGCAACTAAAGACATGAAAGATGACTTCCAAAATGGCTTCAGAAAGTGGCAAGGATGATGGGATAAATCTGTTTGAAGACAGGGGGGAGTATGTTGAGGGGGATTAATGGCAATTTGTCTTTTATTATAATAATTATTTTAAAATGTAAAATAACTTAAAATTTCACTATTTTTTTAATCACACCTCATAGACCGAATGGCTAAACCTATCATATATCCATATAATGAAATGCTATACAGGAAGTAGGCCTACAACCATACTACTGTGGTTTCCAATCCTGTCAGATCTCAGAAACTAAGCATGGTTGGACCTGGTTAGTACTTGGATGGGAGACTGCCTAGGAACACCATGTGCTGTAGGCTTGGGGGGAGGACTCAGCAAGCCACTCCCTGCCACACAAAGAACAACAACAGCAAAACAACAACAAAACAATCAGCCATTGAGGACCCATTCAATAGCAGAGAAGCACTAACAATACTGTTTCACCTGTTCTGTGTAGGGTTGCTATGAGTTGGACACTGACTCCACAGCACCTACCAATGACAACAATGCAGAAAGTAATGAATTATTGATCAAACAACACATTTAGGTCTCAAAATTATTATTCTGAATGATAGATGAAAAGTAAAGAGAAAACACTGATTTCACTTACATAAAATTTTAGGAAATATAAATTAATATATTGCAAAAGAAATCATATTGATGATTGGGGATGACAGTCAGAGTAGTATGAAGGAAGAATTACAAAGGGGAAGGAGGAAACTTCTAGGGGTGATGATGTGTCTATTATCCTGACTATGGTGATAGTTTCTTAAGTGTATTCATAAGTCAAAATTTACCAAATTGTGCATTTTAAATAGGTTTAGCCCATTGCATATTAATTAAACATCAATAATTCTGTTTTGTTGACAAAGAGGATCTCTGAGATGGGGGTCCTGATAAACTATTTTTTCTAATGTTACATAAACGTAGAGGAAAGAACCAATTTAAAATGGAAAGGGTTTGTTGTTGTTAGGTGCCGTCGAGTCGCACCCGACTCCTAGTGACCCTTAAAGGGTTTCAATGGCTGATTGTTTCAGGATTGCCTTGGGAGTAGATTGCCACTTCCTTCTCCCATTTTTGCATTGGTGGGAATCAAACTCAGGACCTCCGAAGACTGCAGAGCAGTGCTCTAACCAAGTGAGTTAAATCCCAGCCCAGAAAGGGGTTTAGAGATAAGAAATAATGACTCTCCTTGTTGTTGTTGTTGTTAGGTGCCATTGAGTCGGTATCCAACTCAGAGTGACCCTACATACAACAGGTGAAACACTATTGTCAATGCTTCTCTGCTGTTCATAGAGTTTTCAATGGCAGATTGATTTTGGGGAGTGGCTTGCCGGGTCCTTCTCCGAAGCCTACAGTATCTGGTGTTCCCAGGCAGTCTCTTATCCAAGTGCTAACCAGGCCAGACCCTGCTTAGCTTCTGAGATCTGATGGAATCAGATGCCACAGGGCTACAGGTGCAGGGAACCAATGACTCTCCTAAGGAGGGCTTAATGAACTCCAGCTGATAACAGCAACACAATGGCAACCTGGAGGTGCCTTGTCTCTCATTCAGTGATGGTATTATATTGCATCACTTGTCAGGAGCCATTGACACTGCTATTTGACTTTGTGAGGTATTTTTAGCATCATGCGTTGGTGTTCCTATGGTCCCACTTATAGCTCCCCAACTTTAGTCTAGGGGCTGGGGTTTAGCTCAGTAGGTAGAGTGCTGTTTTGCACTCTCTGAGACCCTGGGTTTGAGTCTCAGCACTGCAAAAATGGGAGAAGGACATGGCAATCCACTCCCGAAGCAATCTCAAAACAATCAACAATCAACCATTGAAAAACCTATGAATAGCAGAGAAGCCCTGACGTAGTACCAGGCATGGTGCAGTGTCAAGGGATGTTTCATTCTGTTGTACATAGGCTTGTGATGAGTCGGACCTGGCCTGATAGCACCTAACAACAACTAATTTTAGTCTGTCATAGAACAGTTGCTTAGATACCTATCCCTACTTTCAATCATCTGTCCCTCTAAGCATGCCCACTGCAACAGATTAAAATACACTTCGGATAGTGAAATGGCAGAATGGTTTTTGTGAGAATATCTTATAAGCATCATGTGTTACTTCTTCATGGTAGATATTTTGGCTTCTTCTTCAAAAGTACTAAGACAAATTTTTGCCCTCAAAAAGCCCTCCACAAAAAAATGTTGGAGGAGGAATGAACTATCTTTATGAAGTATGCTCAGGTGTGATAAACAGCCTGCTGAACCCCCCAAACTCCAGCAGCCTCCAGCTTATGTGACTCATAACTACAGGAATGATGCCAGCAGGAAAAAGTCTAAGGACACATCTTAACGGTTTGTAAATCTGTTTGGCAAGAATCACAAAGCCAGAGGAGCCTGTGGAGAGAGCTTTGGAGCCAGGGGAGAGTATTTTGAGGGGGGATTAATGGCAATTTGTCTTCTATTGTAATAATTATTTTAAAATGTAAAATAATTCAAAATTTCAGTATACTTTTTTATCACACCTCATAGATGAATGGCTAAATCTGCCATATAGCCGTATAATAAAATGCTATACAGAAAGTAGGCCTACAACCATACCACTGTGGCATCCAATCCTGTCAGATCTCAGAAGCTAAGCAGGGTTGGGCCTGGTTAGTACTTAGATGGGAGACCGCCTGGGAACACCAGGTGTTCTACCAAGAACATATGTATCCACCAAGATAAGACCCGACAAGTTACCCACCCACAGCTGTGCCTGTCCTGTAGTGGTTGGGATGGTGACTTTCTGATCTGAGTTGTCAGCCATGACTAGACCTCAGGGCCTCCCAGCAGTCCTTCTGTGTATCTTGTCCTGTACCCCAAGTTCACAAGGCTATTCCAAGCCTTCTCTACCTCTTTTCAACCTGACCTGCCTCTCTCCTCCATTAGATGGTGTTATGGTTTGAATCTGAAGTGGCCCCCACAGGCTGTGTTTTAAATGCATGATCACCAGCTGGTAGCAGCATTTTGGGAGGTTGTGGAAATGTTAGGAGGGAGCCCTGGCTGGAGGGAGTAGATCACTGGCGGTGGGTTGGTGGGGGGTTATTATTCTTGGCTGCTTTCTAATGTCTCTCTGCTTCCTGGTCCACCAGGATAGGAACTGAGCTGTTTCACCATGCCTTCCCCACCATGATGGACTGCACTCACTGAAACTGTGAGCCAAAATAAATCCTACCCTCTCTCAGTGGGCTATGTGAAGTATTGTGGTCACAGAGATATAAAAGCAGCTAATAAAGCTGGGGTCTCTCTACAAATATGGCTCCCAGAGTCACAAGTCAAGCTGCATCCATGCTCATTCATTCCTGCTTTTCTCCTATTACAATGGAGGAAGAAAGGTCTCTGGATTCTACACTGCCTCATTCTCAGAAATTTCTACCTATTAGTGACCTTTACTTCTCCCTGTATCTACCTATCTCTCTGTCTCTGTCTCTGTCTCTGTCTCTCTCTCTCTCTTTTGGCAGTACTAGGGGTTGAACCCAGAGCCTTGCACATGCTAGACAAGTGCTCTATCACTGATCTGCACCCCCAGCCCCTATTATTTTTTGAGACGGGGTCTCACTAATTTGTACAGGTTGCCTCTGACGTCAAACTCACAATCCTTCTGCCTTGGCCTCCTGAGTCATTGGAATTACTGGCATGTGCCATAGTTCCCAGCTTCCCCTATATCTTAAACCATCCCTCCCTACTGGTTTCTTACCATTCAAATTTAAATGAAATCAACATTTCTTCTATCTGAACACAGGAACAATCCATACAGACATACCACAGTCTCCCTTTATCCTCTCCCTTCTCCTTTGTAATTAAACTTCCTGGAGGGGGAGGAAACACTACAACTATCTCCCACTGACTTCTCTACTCAAATACCCCTTTCCACATAATATTGCTCTTACTGAGTAATAGGAAAATCTCAGGCGTAAGCCGCCTTGTGGATAAATATGTTCATTTGAGGCAAGTAAAAAGGGAGCTGCCAGCATTTTGGGAGGAGGGAGAAAAAGCTAGCTCCTATTACAAGGAACTACACAAAGTTGAGGGGATTACATAGGGCAGGGGAGACTTGGGAAGAAGCAAGGCAAAGAACAGTATTTTTTTGGAAGAAAAGAGGAGGGGCAAGGAACAGTTAGGCCATTTCTGTCTGGCCATCTGGTCTCACCATCTTGGTCTTTGGTATCTGGGACCTTGTCTGGGGTCCTTTGTTCTCTGATCTGAGGCTTCTGTCCTTGGAGGCCAGTTTGTATAGCCCTTTGTTCTCTAATGGATGTTTCTCATGCTCTACCCATGTGACCTTTGTAGTCTATGACAGCCCTGTACAGCAGAGTGGTTATGAGCCTGACCTTGGTAGTCAGAGTGCCTTGGTCTAGGTCCTGCCTCTTCATTATGGGTGCTTTCATCAAGTTATCTACCCTCCCTTGGCTTTGATTTCTTTATCTGTATCATAAGAATAATAATGTGCTTTCCATTATTCCTTACAGAATTCCTTATGGAATTGTTGGGGAGGTGATGAGCTCTACAGTGTTCAGTACTTAGAACAACAGTCCTGGCACATGGTGGACACTCGCTTGGTTCGCTATTATTATTGACCATTCCTCCCTTATCCCAGAAACACATTTTTCTGCCATTTAACACTCTTCCAGCTTTCCACTAGTCCATCAAATGTTCCGTCTTCAAGGCGTTGGCAGCTGCTATTTCTGCAACCGTCTTTTGATGTTGGTGTTACTCAGGGTTCCTCTTTAGGCTTCTTTCCTCGGTCTCCTTGGGTGGGTTCTCCTAGGGCTAACTTCAGTTATTTCTTATAACCTGATGGCTCTAATCTACCTCTACTTCCTACCCTTGTATGCCCCATTTATATGCCTCATTGTTGTTAGGCACTGTGGAGTTGGGTCTGATTCATAGCCACCCCATGTACAACAGAATGAAACATTCTCTGACACTGTGCCATGCCCAGCATTATGTCAGTGCTTCCCTGCTATCATAGGGTTTTCAATGGCTAATTGCTCCAGGGATGTTTCAGGATTGGGCTGCCAGGTCTTTAGGCTGCTCAAACTCTGCTGGTCCAAAATAAATTTCATACTTCCTCCAAAACTTGACTCCTTTCCTGTGTTCATTAGCCCAGTGAACAGATGCACCATCTCTTTAGGTGCCCAAGTTAGAAATATAGGTCACAGCTTGAATTTATCCATCTCTCCTACCTATCACAACCCAACATTCACTAAGTTAGGTCTGCTTTATATGTAATAGTGATCCTATTCTTAATCTATCCCTACTTTAATCCCTGGTCAAGACTACCACCATCTCTAGCCCTGATAACTGGAAAAAAATAAAAAATAAAAAAAGAGATGGGGGGTGAGAAATCCAATTTGTCTTCCTTCCTTCAACCTGGCTTAATTCCACACAGTTCTGTGTATGGCAACCATAAAATTCTGTTGAAATGTAAATCAGTTCTTATCAATTCTCTGTACCAAAATTCTCAATATCTTTTTCTTGGTCTTAAAATCCAGAATTCTAGACATGGTGCATCTGGTTCCTATACATCTTCCGCTGCCACTTCTCTCTGGTTATTTTCACCCTTCCCTCTGCAGTCTACAGTCTATTTAACTAAGCTACACGCATTTGCCCGAGCTTCCCAACCTCACTTTCACTTTTTCTACTTAGGTGTTGTCCTCCTCCCTTTCTTGCTCTCTCCCCACCATCACTTAGGGAAATCCTACCTGACTCAGAGGCTTCTTCTCAGGTCCAATAACATGAAATTATCATTATGACGATGTTGGCCAGTTTTGCACCTATTTATAAGTTTATTTTAGCATTCTTTATATGTATAGATTGCATATTGTGTATGTATTCATCTTACTGGTTCCCTAATTCATGATTTAAATAAAACCATTTATTTATTTATTTATTTAATTTTTTTGTGGTACTTAGAGGCTGAACCCAGAGCCTCACTCATATTTTGGCAAGTGTTCTACCACTGGGCGGCACCCCCAGCACATTTTTTATTTTGTTTTTTTCATTTTATTTTGAGTCAGAATTGTGCTAAATTACTCAGGCTGCCTCTGCCCTCAAACTTGTGATCCTCTTGCCTCTGCCTCCCAAGACAATGGGATTACAGGTATGTGCCACCATGTCTAGCTAAATAAAATCTTTGTTACATGTGATTTTGTCCTTTTTAAACTTATCTTTTAGCAACTATGTGATAGATTTTCTATTATCCCCAGGTGGTAGATGATAAAACCAAGTCTCAGTTGGTGATGAAATTGGGGCAGAGAAAAATGAAAGAACTTACTAGCAAGTGGCAAAGAAGGGCATTAATCCTAGCTCATGCTCTTAAATACTACTCTACCCTATCTTCTCCAAGAAATTGGAAACCTTGTCAGTTTTGTCTACTATTGTACCTCAGAACCTATAACAGTGCATGGCATAAGCCAGGTCCTCAGTAGAAATTTAATAACTTGGGGGCTCCATCACTTGACTGAATTCAAACTGATTTTCTGACAATTCCATCTCCCAGGAAGTACAAAATCTGATCATAGTTCTGGTACCCCAAGAGAACAGGAAAATGCATGAGGGATATAATGTTTGGATTTCAGCATGGCAACTGACAAGTTGTTTCATGATACCCTTTGAGGGAAGAAAACAAAATATAAGCTAGATGTTATTAGGATGAGCAAAGCTAGCTGAAACCCAAGGATACTGATTTTTAATCAACAGAGCATAAAACAAGACTTTTCTCAGTCTTGATGAATACTATAATCTGCCTTACATAGTCTTTATTACCTGTAATAGCTCAGAGATCTAGAAGAGTATCTGGTACATAGTAGGGGCTCAATAAATATTTGTTCAAATGAATAAATGAATGAATATAGTACATACTTGCTGAAGTATGGATAAAAGAATCATTGTGAAAAAAATACATTAGATGACTTCACAGCAGGATTGATGCTATGGACAATTTCTTCCTTGAGATTTTGTTGTCAGTTTTCCATCTGAAACTCAGAATATTCCTTGTCTCTTTCTCCGTGGAGTCCTCTTTCTCTTTCCAGATATAAATGGTGGAATTTTTTACATCCCCTTCTGTTCCTATCCCTGGACTTACCCTGTCCCTTTAGATAATTTCTTATGAATATACTGATGATTCCCAAATCGCTAATCTTAGTTTGTATCTACTTTTCAGCTTGACAGTCACATACGTGACTGCATCTTTGACATAGCCATTGTTAACCCAAACTCATCACATACACAAAATAGAAATGTTTACCCGCTCTGTACCCAGGTAAGCAAACAAACAACAAACCCAGCAGAACACTTTCTCTGCTCCCCTACTTATGTTCTCTCTCTCAATCCATATGCCAGGTGACCAAGTAAAAATCCAGCTATTTTTTTTTTCAGTACTTGGGGGTTGAACCCAAAGCTTCACACATACTTTCCAAGTGCTCTATCACTGGGCTGCACTCTCAGCCCATGTTTTATATCTTGAGCCAGGATCTAAGTTGCACAGTCTGCCTCTGGCCTCTAACCTCCAATTCTCCTGCCTCCACCACCAGAGTCACTGGAACAACAGGTATGCACAGCTGCGCCTGGCCAAGTATCATTTTTAGAGTAGCTCTCATTTTCCCCCTAGAGCTAACTATTCAACAGGGTTTGTAGTTTTTATTTTCTTTACCTATCTGCTTCTCTCCTTACCTACTGTTGCTCTCCCAGTTTAGATTACTGTCATCTATCATCTGGAACACTGCAACAGCCTACTTTCTGTTCCTGCTTTGAACATTATCTTTCCAGTCTATTCCTCATTTTGTAGACAAGAAGGACAATATGATGTCACCCCTCACCTTAAAGCAATTAAGAGCCCCTGCTTCTTTTAGGATGAAGTCTAAACTCTGATTTGGCTTATCTCTACTGTTTCGTCCTCCACTGCTCTTCCCTGATCCCCCACTCCTAACCTGACATAATGTCTCAGAATTTCCATGCAGCTTCTCCTTTCTTTGCCCAAGTTGTTTTCTTGGGCAGATCATTCCTCCTCTTTTTACCCAACCAGTGTCTATGCATCTGTCACTACTCAGTTCACATGATTTCTACCATTGAGCCTTTCTTGATTCCCCAAACCTAAGTTAAAGAGTCTTCTATGTCATCCTGTAATTCCTGTTAGAGCACTTATTCCACCTAATGGTACCTATGGAACTAACTGTCCTTGTTTCTTAGTGGACCTAATGAGTCATGAAGCCAAGGACTATGTGCACCGTATTTGCCAATTATATTCCCAGAAGATGTAACAGAAGCTTATAAAAATTGTTTGAATGAACAAGTTAATAAAGAGTCCACACCTAAGAACGCCCATTAAAGTGCCAGCGTTGGCTCTTTGTTCCAAAAAAAGCTTCTGCATAAGCAACCATGGAGAAGGAGCTTAGCAACAGCACACATGACAGAGGCTTGGGAATTGTACAAGAGACTGAGGATGAGTCAGGACTCTGAGCTGGGGCAGCCAAAAAGCAGATTCAACTTTGGTAGTATGGACATAAGCTGTGGTATTTGAAAGAAGGAAGAGGTGGTTTTTCTATACTCTGTATTGGTTGTAACACAGCTGGAGCACTGCGGCCACTTCTGGATTGTAGGCTTTGAATGTAGTAGAGACAAGTTGTAAACAGAGAGAGGGACTAGAAATATACAGAAACTTGAAGCCATTTAAAAGGAATCAAAACATTTCATTCCCAAATATGTTACTTTGCTATATTTATTACTTTGAGCTAAAAGCAACTGAGAACCAGCAGAAACAGGAAGGGCTCTTGGCATTCCCCATTTCTGCTTAAAAGTGGAGCATAAATTTCCCATGAGAAAGGAACCCTACTTTTGCCAGGGAGAGGAAAACACTCTTACCACTGGAGACAGGAAGTCGATACTGAGATGAATCTGTACAAATAAACCTCACCAAAATAACCCTTATCTTCCAGTAGTTTCCTCATATATTTCCTAGTCACTTTCCGACAATTTACTGTTTCTAGCCCAAGCCTCTTTTTCCTTTGCCTTGTCATGGTTTTGCATTTATTACTCTGTGTTAAAATGGTATATGTCCTTGGATGTAACTGCTTCTTTGGGCTTTTCAATTCTAAGGGCACCCCTGTACCACATAACAATATTAACATTAAATCAAATTTATGTTCTTTTCTCCTACTAATCCATCCTATGTCAGTTCAATTTGCTGGGTCCAGGTACAGAATCTAAGACGGCAGAGGAAAAGTCTTTTTTCCCCTATACATGTGCAGTGGGGAACAATTAAAAGCTCAATATAGACATGAACACTGCCTTCAAACAAAGACAATGCCTTCCACTCTCGAGTTTCTACACTTGAGGTACCTCAGTCTCTTAATCTAAAATAGAGAGAACCTAAGAGTAATGGAAAGTAACAGACTTCAAATATATTTGTTGATTGATCAGGGACTTTAGTAATTGAGGCTAATTTCTTAAAGGGCTGAGTGGCTTTCTTATTCCTGTTATGTCACATCATTTGGATACATTTAAGGATGATTTCTTAATTTTTTTTTCAATTCCTGGGAATCTTGTGGTAAAAGGCAAAGGAGGATTCTTCAAATTGAATGATTTGACTTTTCCACTTTTCTTTGGGAAAGTGGATTAGATGCAAGGGTGCTTAATTACCCTTCCAGGCTGTCTCAATTGGTGTGAGATTCCAAGCTTTATGATCATTGATAGCTGTAACCAGCTATGTAAAACTGCTCAAAGTAGCTCCTTTGGTCTATTTCTTCTTTCTTTTCTTTATGAAGTTTTTCAAATGCCTCTAAAATGCAACATTTGCACGCACAACGGGTAGGCTTAATCCTATAGCTATGCTGAGTGGGAAACAGCTCACCCAAAGCATCAGCTCTGCTCTCAGAGTAAATTAAATGAGATACTGGATGTGGTGGCATCGAGTAGGTGCTCAATTATAGTTGAACACAAATAAAAAAATAACTAACTTGCCTTTAGACTTCATTATTAGGGACTAACTCTAAATATTGGTTACTTTTCAATAAGTACAGATATTGCTAGTGAAACCAAAATGAACCGAAAAAAAAGTATCCGTTCTGTCTTTAATCTGGGTGTGCCATCTCTCCCCAACATATTTTGTAGGTTAAGAATATTCACTGGGGAAGGATGAAGAAGGATGGGTATAGTGATGGTGGTAGTAAAGCTCAAGGATCTCATTCATGAAGTATTGTAAAACAAGCAATCCATCACATCTAACACATAGGAAATTTAGAAACAGAAATCCCCACTCAATCCTGTTTATAAGAAAGAGAATAATACATTTGCTCCTTGTGAAAATTTGCTTCATGAAATAAGAACAGGGAAGTTAGATTGATGTAACTCACTGGCTCTCTTATTAATTTACAGACTCACTCTGAAAAGAATCTTTCTCCTTGAAGTGTTTTAACGTTTCTCATATAAACTAGAACAAAATTAAGGCCACTTGGTAACAATATATAGCATTAGTATTTTAACTACTTGAATCCAGCATATTCTTTAATGTTAATAATGGCAAAATTCAGAATTTCTAATGATGTGCCAAGTTTCCGACATGGATTCCATTTGATTATACAACATGATCACAGTTTCTGATGTCCCAGCAACCAACAATTTTGTTGTTGTTAGGTGCCATAGAATAGTGTCCAACTCGTAACAACTCTCATAGGGTTTTCCATGGCTGATTGTTTTGGGAGTGGGCTGCCATGTCCTTCTTGCATTTTTGCAGGGCAAGGGATTGAACTTAGGGTCTCAGAGAACAGAGCAGCCCTCTACCAACTGAGCTAGCTAAACTCCAGCTCCTTGAACAACTGACATTTACTGAGTACCCACTATGTGCTAAGCATGGTGCCAAGAGCTTATCATAACAACCATGTGGAATTTTGAAGAAACCCTTAATTTCCCCCAATTTCAAAAGCACATGAAAACATCTATTCACTGAACATTGGCATTATTCTAAAGCAAACATAAGAATTAATGCATTTAATCCTTTAGGTAAAGTTACCTAAAACTTGGAAATAAAGCAAAAAGAATATCATGACCTTTATAATGACTTCTTCTTCTTCTTGTCAGGTGCCTTCAAGTCAGTGTCCATCTCAGCAATCCTACATACAACAGAGGAAACAATATTGTGATTCTCTACTATTCATAAGGTTCTCAATGGCTGATTATTTTTGGGGGGATAGTGGAGTGAGTTTCCAGGTCCTTCTCCCAAGCCTACAGCACCTGGCAGTCCCAGCAGGTCTCCTATCCAAGTACTAACCAGGCCCCACCTTACTTAGCTTCTGAGATCTGACAGGATTGGATGCCACAGTGGTACAGCTGCAGGCTTCAGTGACTTAGAGAACAATATCAAACTTTCACTAAGGATGATATTTCAAGTGCCACACTCTGTGAAGCTGGGTTTTTACTTTTAGAAAATCATGTTGCACATGATTTTTTCAAGTTATTTTTGCCCAATAGAAAAGATAAGCCCAAAGGTCACAGTTCATGTGCTTGTAGGTCATTAATCAGTTTTATATCAAATGCTGAAGTTTTAGTCCAGTATTTCTTTCTGTATTCTATTATCCTCTATCATTAATGAATCAAATCTTTGATGCAATCCTTATATGTTTGCATGATAATTATATGTTTAACTTCTTGAAAATTATACTTGGATAATAAAATGATTCTCTGAGGCAATTGGTATAGTTATTATTCCTGTAGGAAAGTTGAGGAAACAGACTCAGAGGAGTTAATTACTCATCCAAAAATCATACAAACAGCAAGTTATGGATTCAGACAGTCTGCTATCACAGTTTATATACATTCTTAACATCTGAAGTTTCTTCTAAGAAGGCTGAGACATCATAAGGGATAAAAAAAAAACTTCATGAATAAGACTATGTTCCAGTAAGTGTGAGAGCTTGGTTATTCTGGCTTGGATCCCATATGCATAAGCCTCTGTGTGTTGCTGTATTTCATACGGAGGCATTGCACATAGTCTAAAGTACTTCATAAAGAGGAGAAGGGAATGTAAATGAATCCTAATTCTCATCCCTTGTGCTAACTCCATCAGGGTGACATCACAAGAAACCAAAACCAAAATGAGACAGTGAAACAAAAGAACCGCTCAAAACCATAAAAGTGACAAACTAATTTTCACTTCTACATCAGCACTTTTTCATTTACCCAGTCAACAAATGAGTTTGTTAATTGCCAGGGTTCCACTCTCTTGGTTTTGAACTCAGTCTGATTTGTATTTCAATGTCATTAGATTAGATTCTGGAAAGGAATTTAAGGGGCCAGTCTCCTGCTGGTCCATATGCCACTCAGAAAGCCAAGAGTACCTTTCACCAAGTGAGTCAGTGTGAGAAGTCATTGACTGGCACTTACCAAATACAGACTTCAGGGTAGTTGAGAAAACATTTGCCTTTGGTTAGCCCTCTGCTAGACCCCTGATTTGTAGGCCCCTTAAGGAAGATTGTGGGGTAGAATCTTTCCCACTATACATATGTGCCCTTCCCATATATATGAGGGGTCCCCAAACACCTAAGCCGCGGACCAGTATAACTGTTAGAAACCAGGCCACACAGCAGAGAGCAAGTAGTGAGGAAGCAAATGAAATTGAACTTCGCCTGTATTTATAGCCACTCCCCATCACTTGCATTACGGTCTGAACTCTGCCTCTAGTCCATGGAAAAAGTGTCTTCCACAAAACCTGTGCCTCATGCCAAGAAGATTGGGGACTGCTGCTCCATATGACCTGTTGTTAGATACCGTCGACTGGCATCCAACTTATAGCAACCCTCATAGGGTTTTCAATGGCTGATTGTTTTGGGATTGCCTTGGGAGTGGATTGCCATGTCCTTCTCCCATTTTTTGTGGTGCTGGGAATCGAACTTGGGACCTCAGAGACTGCAGAGCAGCGCTCTACCAACAGAGCTAAATCACATCCCTCCATATGACCTGGAGAGATGTAATACATCTTCCGCAGGAGTGGCTCACACAAACACACAGGGACTTACCCAGAGAAAGGGAATCAAGGAGAGGCAGCAGCCTCACTTAACCAAAGTGCAATCAGTTCTTCATTTGGCTGATTGTCACCACAGTGCCCAAGCCTCACATTTCATTTCAGTGTCACCACATTATCCCATTAAAAAACAATATACAGACCAAAACGAAGCAAAAAAAAAAAAAAAAAAAAAAAACCCTCCAGAGTTTTATGTAAAAACTTCTGCTGGTAAACGTTGGCAATTATTTCAATTTTTAAGCACTGTGGCAACTAAACAAAACACATTAAAAAATCCAAACTTAGCACAGAGGCTACTGGTATGCAACTTCTGTTTTAAATACACCTAATATAGGAAGCATATAGATTTATTCCAAAGTTAAAAAAGGGCATGATTATTGTTCGAAGAGATTTATCATAGGTTCCTTTAGGGAGCAAGTTCTCTGTATTTAAAGTATTACTAGTCCAGGGAAACTTAATTTTAGGCTCATTTTAATTAATACATCAGTTATGTAAAATGCCTTATTTGCAAAGACTACCAAAACTTCCTTGGTCCTATCCTACCTCCCTGAGCTCAGGACAATTTCTAATGAAGCTTAACATTTTACTCACTCAACATATAAGGTGACCACAAGATGACAACAAATTTATAAGGTGCTAAAAATACTAGGGGCTGGGATTTAGCTCAGCTGGTAGAGTGCTGCTTGGCACTCTCCAAGGACATGAGTGTGATCTCTAGCACTGCAAAAACGGGAGGGGCACATACTAATTCACTCCCAAAGCAATCCCGAAACAATTAGTCTTTGAAAACCCTATGAGGGTTGCTATGAGTTGGATCTGACTCTATGGCAGCTAACAACAACAACGACGGCAAATACCAGAATAGGCTGCTTCGCAATGACTGACTAGGGGTACTGCACCATTTGGGTTGGAATGCCCAGGTACTGCAGGTACTAAACAAAGTGCATTGAAACAAGAAGATGCTGCTAAAAAGGAAAGCAGAACTAGAAGCGGCTGTGGAAAAGATTGACTTTGAGAGAAAAGCTCTGTGTATTGTTAAACAGCTTTTAGAAGCGAACACTACAGAAGGACTGTGGGAAGTTCATCACACCTGTTCACTACAGCGATGTCGTGATGACTGTTCTATTATCAAACTCTGTGGTTATCCTTTATGTCAGAAGAAGCTGGGGATTGTGCCAAAATAGAAATATAAAATTTCTACCAAAACCAATAAAGTTTATGATATTACTGAAAGTAGGTCTTTCTGCAATAATTTTGGTTCCAAAGCATCTAAGTTTTTTGAAGCACAAATTCCCAAAACTCCAGCGTGGGTTCAAGAAGAGAGGTATCCTGATTTTCAGCTGCCAAAGGAAGGACAAAGTGTCCATTCAGGAGAAGTAGTGCATTTGTGTAGTAAAACCATTAAGACATCAGATATTGACAATCCTGATCATTTTGAAAAGCAACATGAATCTAGTTCTTCTAGCACTTATGGTGATAGTACCAGTGATAATGAGCAAGACTTTGTTTTCTCTCTTCTACCAGGAAATAGACCAAATACAACAGGTACAAGGCCATAGCTACACACACACACACACACACACACACACACACACACACACACACACACACCCCATAATGGAAAAAAAGCTGATCAGAAAAACTATAACGACAAAGAACAGATGGTAATTGATGTCACTGAGCAATTAGTTAACTGTAGACTAGATAGTCAGGAGAAAACCGTTAAGTGCTGTAAAGTCAGATCCAATTCATGGTGACTATGTACAACAGAACAAAACACTACCTGACACTGTGCCATGCACATGATCTTTTTATGTTTGAGCCATTGTCACAGCCACTATGTTTCATCTCATTTTGAGTTATGCCACATCAGCAAAAGGAAGTCCCAGGTACTTTACTCCATTCTTGTCATTAAGGTCAACTCTACTTTGAGGAGGCTACTTTTCCCAAGTTGTTTCTTGAATGCCAGCTGGCCTAGAGGGGCTCCTTTTTAGGTGCCATATTTGACAGTGCTTCTCTGCTATTCATAGTGTTTTCAATGGCTAATTGTTTCAAGAGTGGGCTCCCAGGTCCTTCTCCCTAGTCTGTCTTAGTCTGGAAGCTCAGCTGAAACCTGTGCACTGTAAGGGGTCCTGCTGGTATGTGAAATACCAGTGGCATAGCTTTCAGCATCACATAAGCCCCCACAGTACAAGGTGACAGACATCTGGGTGAGGAGAAAAGTAGAGCTTATGGGTTTTCTTTAAAGAAAGTAAATACTCATATTTTTTCAAATAGTCCTTTGCATGAGATATTAAAAGGATTACAGCAAATTCTGAAAATAAATACAATATATCAGAAATAACTCTTGTAGGCATAAATAAGAAAAGTGCTGAGCATGTTAAGAGGAAATTTGCCAAATCAAACCAAGCTTCTAGGTCAGTCTCTAGTTCAGTGCAGGTGTGTCCTGAATTTGCAAAGCCAAACTTAAAGTTCTGAAGGAGACTTTGATTGAACGGCAGATGGAATAAACTTTGAGGTTTGGCATGGCTACAATTATTCTTCTGTGTGTCTGAAACACCCTTCAGCCTCTCTGGTTAATGAAGATGACATTAACTTTGAGCCATGCAGGCATTTCCACGCCTTGAGAGAATCTCAGAATAACTTGGATAAGTCTTATCTTTTAAAGGCTCATATGCAGCTGTTAGCCTGCAGCCATAACCCTGTGGCCTGGTTAATACTTGGATAGGCGACCACTTGGGAACATCAGGTGCTGTAGGCTTGGGAGAAGGACCCGGCAACCCACTCCCAAAAATCAATCCACCATTGAAATCCCTATGAACAGCAGAGAAGCACTGATAATAGTGTTTCACCTGTTGTATGCAAGGTCACTATGATTCAGATACCGACTCCATGGCACCTAACAATAACAACATACAGCTACTAAACCACTGCCAAGTTATGAGAACTTACAAAAAGAAACTGAAACATTAAACCAGAGGATTGGGAGATTTTATGGATGACAATATGTTTTGAATGAAGAAATCACCAAATCACAAGATTCTGAAGATCACGATCCTACCCTTCCACGGATCGAACTTGCAATCCTCCTGCCTCTGCCTCCCGAATCGCTGGGATTATAGGAATGTGACACTGCGCCTGGCTCAACTTTTTTAACAATATAAAAATAATTCATGCAAGCAAAAGAAGAGTTGAATAATCAAACCGCAGGTGGGGCAGTGTCATGTCAGGCAGGAAGCAGAGCCTGAACCATTATCAGGGCTCTCTCTTTATCCTCTTCCCTGTATTCTCTTTTACTGCAGTCCATCTTCCACCACATAGCAGGGTAGATGCCATGGACAGTGCCCAATCTTCATGTTTCTTAGAATTTATTAATTAATTTATTTTGTAGTCCTAGGGGTTTGAACCCAGGGCATCATACATGCTTTGCAAGTGCTCACCACTGAGCTTCACCCTCAGCCTATTCTTCACCCTTTTAACTTCAGTCAGGGTCTCACTAAGTTGCAAGGGCCTTGAACTTGTGATCCTCCAGTCTCCATCTCCCAAGTTGCTAGGATTACAGGCGTATACCACCATACCTGGCCTAGCTTTTAAGGACCTAAGGATTACCTCTGTGATATTTGTTGTTGGTGTTAGGTGACATCGAGTTGTATCTGACTCATAGTGACCCTTACAGGGTTTTCAATGGCTGATTATTTTGGGGATTGCCTCAAGAGTGGATTGCCGTGTCCTCTCCCATTTTTGCAGTGCTGAGAATCAATCTCAGGACCTCAGAGACTGCAGAGCAGTGCTCTACCAACTGAGCTAAATCCCAGCCCCCTCTGTGATATTAGTGCCAGTTAAAGAAGCACCAGGGAAGGGCCCTGAAACACTTGGCTTGCGCCAGCATCCACTTTTAAAAGCAGTCACTGGAGACCACAGAAGTAGGTCATGGGAACATATGGGAATTCCTATAACTTTGCAAGGGCCTGAAGAAGAAACAGTTCCAAGAAAAAGGGGAGGTGCTGGTGTCATGAGACTGAATGGCTATTGTATAGACACCATGATTAACAGTCCCAGCCTCTTAGGATTTGGTTCAGGACACAGGCAATTAATATCCTCTCCCACCACCAATGGGCTGGGATTTAGCTCAGTTGGTAGAGCGCTGCTCTGCAGTCTCTGAGTTCCTGAGTTCGATTCCCAGCACCGCAAAAATGGGAGAAGGATGTGGCAACCCACTCCCAAAGCAATCCTGAAACAATCTGCCATTGAAAACCCTATGAGGTCGCTATGAGTCGGATATGACTCGACGGCACCTAACAACAACAACAACCCACCACCAATATCCACTTATTGGGGAAAGACAGTCCCCCTACACGACATACAGATTGCCTTCAGGAAGAGAGTATGGCTTTTAGGCAGTCAAGGAATGACAAATATCTACCACCATTTGCAATCTCAAATTATGATATTACCCATTGAATAAATTAGATCAAGGTTTTCTGCCCTTAGCTAATACAAGGGCAGTAGGGATTATGACAAGTATATGTGAACAAATTGGAAAACCTAGAAAAAATGCACAAATTTCTGTATACATATTGATACTGCATGTGAGGGAACATTGTCCCAGTGGTTACAGATGTAAAAACTGAGATTCTAAGTACACTCTCAGGCAAAAGCTTTAGTTGGAAGGAAAAAAGGGTTGAGGAAAAAGTGACAACAGTGGGAGATTCAGGCCACCAGATAAGAGAGCAGGCATTTTATCAAGCTCTTGAAGAGCTTTGGGGTTTAGTAGTTATAAGGATTTTTGTTTGTTTGTTTGAGATTCTCTTTTTCATGTTTTAAGGGGATTTTCTCATAGAAGAAACAAGTCAGCAGCCAGTTTGTCCCTGGAGACATCCTGACATTATCCTGTACCTCATGAGGTGTTTTCCTCTTGTAATATTAGGATAAAGGATAGGCACATTCCATAAGTTGTTAACAAGAGAGGAAAGAAATTCTTGGTTGGTAACAGGCTTTATGGATGAGAGGTGTAAGAACCTATTATATCATAAGGACTAGTGTCCTTATTTCTATTTTCATATGATCTACTAAAATTGAACCATGAGAACATTTAAAAAAAGAAAATCTGAATGGACTAATAACAAGTAATGAGATTGAATCAGTAATAAAAATTTCCCCAACAAAGTCCAGGAGAAAATAGCATCATTACTAAATTTTACCAAACTTTTACACAAAAACTATTCTCAGACTATTCTAATGACTTAAAGGTAAGGGAACACTTTCAAATTCATTCTAGGATGCCAGCATTACTCTGTCACCAACATCAGATGGGCACAACAAAAAAAGAACACTATAGACCTGTATCTTTGATGAACTTAGATACAGAATTAGTGGTAGCAAATCCAATTCAACAGTTCATCAAGAAATCATATACTGCTGGACGCAGTGGCACACACCTGTAATCCCACCGGCTGGGGAGGCGGAAGCAGGAAGATCGCAAGTTCAAGACCAGAAGCAGTCTGTGTAACTTAGTGAGAACACTGTCTCAAAAAGTTAAAAAAAAAAAAATGGGCTAGGGGTGCAGCTCAGTGGTCCAGCACTTGCAGAGCATGCAGGTGCAAGGCCCTGGGTTCAGCCCCCAGTACCACAAAAAAAAAAAAAAAAAAAAAAAAGAAAGAAAGAAAAAAAGAAAGAAAAGAAATCATACACCATGATAAAGTTGGTTTCATTCCAAGGATGCAAGGGTAGTTTGACATATACAAATCATTAAAAATAATACATCATACCAACACATTGAAGAACAAAATCACATGATCATCTCGGCAGATACAGAAAAGTCATTTGATAAAAATTCAACAGCCCTTCATGATAAAAACCCTGAATAGATTAGGTATAGAAGGATTATAACTCAAAATAATAAAGGTTATGTATGGCATTATAGCATACACCTTTAATTTTAGTGACTTGGGAGGCTGAAGCAGAAGGATTACAAGTTCAAGGCCATAGGCAGCCTATGGAAATTAGCAAGACCCTGTCTCAAGAATAAAAAATAAAAATGGGCCAAGGGTGGAACTCAGTGGTAAAACACTTGCTTAGCATTCACAAGGTCTTGGGCTCAACCTACCAGTACTGCAAAAAAAAAAAAAAAAAAAAAAAAAAAAAGAGTAAATAAGTTGTTGTTGTTAGGTGCTGTCAAGTTGGGTCCAACTAATAGTGACCCTATGTACAACAGAATGAAACACTCCCTGACACTTTGCCATGCTCAGAATTGTTGTCAGTGATTCTCTGCTATTCATAGGGTTTTCAATGGCAGATTGTTTCAGGAGTGGATTGCCAGGTCCTTTTCCCTAGCCTGAGGCAACTGGTGTTCCCAGACAGGCAGTCTCCCATCCAAGGACTAATCAGGCTGACCCTGCTTAGCTTCTGAGATCAGGTGGGATCGGATGCTAGGAAGCTATGGCTGCAGACAAGTACATACGTAAATAAGGCTATATATGACAAACCTACAGCCAACATTATATAGGGGAAAAGCTGAAATCATTTCCTCCAAGGTCAGTAACATGACAAGGGTGTTCACACTCACTGCCCTTATTCAATATAATGTTAGACATTTTAGCCAGACCAATTAGGCAAGACAAAGAAATAAAAAGGCATACAAATTGGAAGTTAAAATATCTGTGATTATAGATAATGATTCCACATATAGAAAACCCAAAGACTCCACCAAAAGACTATGAGAACTGGTAAACAAATTCAATAAAGTAGCTATGTGCAAAATTAGCATACAAGTCAGTAGCTTTTCTATACACCAATAATGACTGCATTGAGAAAGAAATCATGAGTCTTGAGCAAACAGAACAAAGCTGGAGGTATCACAATATCCCATTTAAAGACATACTACAGAGCCACAAGGGCTGGGGTTTAGCTCAGTCAGTAGAGTGCTGCTCTGCAGTCTCTGAAGCCCTGGGTTCAACTCCCAACACTGACAAAATGGGAGAAGGATGTGGCAATCCACTCCCTAAGCACTTCAAAGCAACCTCAAAACCATTAGCCATTGAAAACTCTAAGAGGGTCACCATGAGTCAAACCTGACTCAGTGCAACTAACAATAAACAACAACATAGAGCCACAGTAACCAAAACAGTATAGAATCAGTATAAAAAAGACATAAACCCATTCTAGTGATGCATACCTGTAACCCCAGGGAGGCAGATGCAGGAAGATCATGAGGTCAAGGCCAGAGGCAGCCTGAGTAACTTAATGAGACCCTGTTTCAAGATTTAAAAAAAACAAACAAAAATTTAAAAAGTAAAAAATGGGCTGGGGGTGCAGGCCAGTGGTACAGTTCTTACAAAGTATGTATGAGGCCCTGGGTTCAACCCTCAAATACTAAAAACAAACAGAAACATAGATCAGTGGAAACCCATGCATGCACAGCCAGCTGATTCTTGATGAATTTGCCAAAAAATATGTTCGAGAAAAGACAGGCTCTTCCATAAATGGTGCTGGGGAAATCTGATATCCACATGCAAAAGACAGAAACTTTTCGCCTTATCTCTCACTCTCTACAAAAATCAACTGTACAGAATGGATCAAAGACCTAAAATTAAGGCCTAAAACTCTGAATCTACCAGAGAATAACAGGGAAAACACTTCCAGACATTGGTACAGGCAAAGATTTTTTGGATAGGACCCCAAAACACAGGAAAGAGAAGCAAAAATTGACAATTGGGATTATACCAAATTAAAAATTTCTGCACAGCAAAGAAAGAATCAACAGAGTGAAGAGACAATCTGACAATCTAAAGAGTGGAAGAAAGTGTTTGCCACCTATTCCTCTGATAGAGGGTTAATGTTTAGGATAAGAAATAAAAACTTAATAACAAATAAGTAAGCGAGTTAAAAAAACAGGCAAATGACTTGGGAGGCTGAAGCAAGAGTACAGTGAGTTCCAGACCAGAGGCTGCTTGTACAATGTAGCAAATCTGTCTCAAAATGAAAAAATAAAAAATAAAAAGAGGCTGAGGTATAGATCAGTGGTAGAGCACTTGCCTAGCATGTGTGAGGCCCTGGGGTCAACCCCAGTACTGTCAAAAAAAAAAAAAAAAAAAAGACAAATGATATGAATAGATGCTTCTTGAAAGAAGAAATACAAATGGCCAACAAATATATGAAAAAAGATATTTAATATTGTTGTTGTTAGGTGCCATCTAGTTGATGTCTGACTCATAGCAACCCTACATATAACAGGTGAGACACTATTGTCAGTGCTTCTCTGCTGTTCATAGGGTTTTCAATGGTGGATTGATTTTTGGGAGTGGGTTGCTGGGTCTGTCTCCCAAGCCTACAGCACCTGGTGTTCCCAGGCGATCTCCCATCCAAGTACTAACCAGGCCTGACCCTGCTTAGCTTCTAAGATCTGATGGGATCAGATGCCACAGGGCTACAGCTGCAGGCTTAATATCATTAGTTATCAAGAAAACGCAAGTCAAAACTATAGTGAGATATCATCTTACTCCAGTGAGAATAGCTATTATTAAAAACAAACAAAGCAAGGAGAAAATGACTAATACCAGTAAGGATGTAAAGAAAAAGGAATTGTTATATGCAGTTGGTGGGAATGTAAATTCGTACAGCTATTGTGGGGAAGTCTCTCAGAAAAACTAAAAACAGAACTACCATATGATCTACCTGTACCACTCTTGGGTATATATATCCAAAGAAATAAAAATCAGCATGCAAAAGTTGTACCTGCCTGCCCATGTTATTTATTGTAGCACTATTCACAGTAGCTAAGATATGGAATCCTTCCAGGTGCCCATCAAAAGATGAATGGATAAAGAAAATGTAATATATATACACATACACATACATACAATGGAGTATTATTTGCCCATAAAGAAAGCTGAATTCTGTCATTTGCAGCAAAATGGATGGAGCCAGAGGTCATTATGTTAAGAGAAACAAGCCAGACACATGAAGACAAATACAGCATATCCTCCTCTGTGTGTGGAAGCTAAAAACAAAAAGACAAAAGTCTATGGTGATTACTAGAGACTGAGAAGAAGGCTATGGGGGGAAGAGGTGAAAAGAGTGAGATCAGATTTGATCAGGGCTTGCTATATCTATGTATGGAAATAACACACTGGACCCCATTAATATATATTCATAATTTTTTTAAAAAAAGAAAGGCATATGTAACTTAAAGTAGGAATCTAGGAAGAATGGTAAGTGAGGGTGATAAGGCAGGGAAGAAAAAGGATTTACTCCAAGTAGCCAGTAATGTGGCTATAGCTATCGAGCCTACTCTTAAAGGGATTAGTGTAAGGCTTTTATTCTGTGGGGTGTACTTGCACACCATACTATTAAGCACTTTCTAGAAGAGTTGAAAATGTTTTCAAACATCATTTCTGGCTAGTGTCATCATATCCAATCGACTTATTGTTATATTTTTAATTGGCTCTTTTGCTTTCCTCTTGACACATATTTGTTGTTGTTGTTGTTAGGTGCCGTCGAGTCGGTATCCGACTCATAGCAACCCTCTGTACAACAGGGGAAACACTATCGTCAGTGCTTCTCTGCTGTTCATAGGGTTTTCAATGGCAGATTGATTTTTGGGAGGGGGTTGCCAGGTCCTTCTCCCAAGCCTACAGCTTCTGGTGTTCCCAGGCGGTCTCCCATCCAGGTACTAACCAGGCCTGACCCTGCTTAGCTTCCGAGATCTGACAGGATCAGATGTCACAGGGCTAGAGCTGCAGGCTGACACATATTTAAGAGGCTCATTTGGATTCAAAATATCTGTCCAAAAATATGGCCCTTTTGGTATTCCCAAAAGCATGCAGCCAAGATTAGCTTGAACTCTTTTTTTTTTTTTTTTTTTTTTGGGTACTGGAGGTTGAACCCAGGGCCTCACACCTGCATGCTCTGCGAATGCTGGACAGCTGAGCTGTGGCCCCAGCCAATTTTTTTTAACTTTTTGAGACAGGGTCTTGCTAAGTTACGCAGACTGTCTCTGGTCTCGAACTTGCGATCCTCCTGCCTCCGCCTCCCCAGCCGCTGGGGTTACAGTCGTGCACCACCACGCCTGGCCCTAAGATTAACTTGAACTCTATGTTGATGCCTACAAGTAATCCCTGAGAAACCCATTTCAGTAATGCTGGACTGTGCCAGGTAGGGTTATTAGTTTTTAGCAGATCAGATGCTCTGTTGCTGGGTGTCCCATCGAGGAAGGTAGATAGCATTAGCACGTGTATAACAACACATATACTGGGCCAGGCAGCCAAGACTCAGGAACCACATTCTGTACCACACCACAGGATGATTGTGCAGTGTTTTGATCTGACTCCTGACCACACCACCACCAGGCAGGAGCCTCCACTCAAGATGCTTGGCAGGAGCACAGACTGCCTCACTGTCTTACAATCAATCACTTCTGACTGCCTCCAGAGCCCTGAGGCTAACCCAAAAGCTCAGTGCACACTCAGCATCTCGAAGCTTCTTGCAGCACATTGCAGCTTTCTGCCTGGGGTGCAGCTGCAAATCAGCGGCACCATCTGCAGCATGCCAGCATAGTGCCAGGGTTCTCCAGTGGTGTTTCCCTGCAGGGCTGAGCTCTGGGACTTCCCCAGTGGCGGTGGTGTGGGGGCAGTGGCATTGTGGAACAGTCCACAAAGGCAGCACACATCCCATTCCAGAGAGAGCTGCAACATGCATGACGGCATACAAAGGCCAACGGGGCCCTCATGTCCTTTTATCCCCCACATAATGACATTTGTTACTGTCCTCATAATGGCAAGCTCATGTCTGAGAAACAGGGGGTGCAGTCACCTCTATTTTACTGGATTACAAGTAACCAGGATGAATATATGAAGGAAATCATTTGGAAGGAGGGCAGGGGAAAAAAAAAATAAAATCCTATTTCTGACAGATTAAAATATCTACAATAGAGTAGCAGAATGCTCTTTTATTCTGTTTTTTTTTTTTTCTGCCCACAAATAACCTTGAAGACCAATAACATGCTGTGTAGGTCATGCAACTCTGGTAAGCATCTTCCTAATCTCTGAGGCTTCTGCCAAAATATTTAGCTGAATTTGATGACAAGGGGGCGCTCGGCTTTTTGGAAAAAGTAATGTTCATAGGCCCGAGAAAAATCCCTAAACGCATAAAACACAAAGTCCCAGATAATAATTGTGGGAAAGCGCAGCTATAGAGCCTACAGCAGTTGCCCTGAGAGGCAGGAAGGCAGGTCCTGGAAGACTAGCAAGACTAAAGGACAGGTGCCGAGCCACGCTCTGGTCATGGGGCTGCAGACTTCCTGAAGTGCGCTGGAAGGCAGATTTAGAGACCCATGGAGAAGTCACCTCCAAGGAGAAAGCCTAGGGAAAGACAGGTGTGAGGGCTTGGGCCATACTATGAGCATGAGGCTGCATCTGAGCTATGATTAGCCCATACACAATCATAGACAGCATCTCAGCCACCACAGCCCTACAATACTAGTGGCAAGTAGACGTTCTTTCTCCCACTTTAAATTGATGCTCAGAGGAGCTGACTCAATTTATTCACTTATCTTAACATTTACTGAGCAGCTTTTATGTGTTAGCACTCTGACAGTCACTGGGGATACAAAGATGAATGAGACAAAGGGCCTGGTTTTTAGGAGCTCATGATCAACTCAACCTAATTCATGGGGACAGATATGTCAATGGAGAAGTTACTATATAGTACTCTAATAGATTGCTTTATTTCAACTGTGTCATTCAACCTGAGAGACAGTGCGAGGTTATAGCAGAGGTAAGATTAGAGAAAAGAAAGCAAATTTGGCCTGAACCAGTTGTGGTAGGTTTCTCCTAGGGAGTGACCTTGAACTAGGATCTGAAGGACAATGGAATCAGCCAGGCAAAGAAGGGAAAAAAAGAGCTTTTCAGACAAAGAACTGAGCTTCTGTATCACTCAGAATGAATTCTGAGTCCAGCTCTGACTGACTGTAAGTCTGTCTTTCTCCATCAGCTCCTAGGGTCCAAGCCTTGGAGATTTGTGAGCTCTTAGAACCTGGCTGATTCTGAAGGATACACAGTGGCCCTCATGAGGCACCAGGAGGAGGGGTGAGCTTCAGTGATCTTATTTGACTATGCTCCTGAACTGGTAGACCATAATATAATCCATTGCTTCTGTGACCCATGCGACATATCCTAAGAATTCCCAGAACTAAGACAAAGAACTCTGGTCACTTCCATATTTCACTGGAGTCCAAAAACAGTTTACCCCCCACAAAAATCAAATGTACTCCTTTGTAGCATCTTAGCCCCTTGTAGTTTTCTTAGTGGTTAATGAGAGCTAGTATTTACTGAGCACTTACTAAGTACCAAACCCTGCTCTTAATCTTTACATATACAAACTCATTCAGCAGCCAATATATGTAGATAAGTAAATATATTCCCCATTTAATAAATGAAGACAATGGGAATCAAGAAATCAGACTGATGTGGTATGGACACAGATCTGGAGACCATGGTAGCCACATGTTCATGTTCAGCACTAGGCGTGATAAATTAGGAGCAATTTGAGAAATACATTCTCAGGGTGATAAATCTATTAGCACATCATTTCAGTCAGAGATATGTACCAAATTCAGGCAAAGGCCATTATTTAAATTTTGCATCTCTTGGGCAGGGAGGGGGGATCCTACAATTCCAGTTACTGGTGGCTAGGGAGGGCAGTATTTCTGCAGGGCTCAGATAATAGCCAAGGTAATATGTCTGTTGGGTAAGACCCTCAAGAGAGCCTGAGAAGACTCCTGACGGTACAATCTTGTTCTCTTTACACATATATCCTGCCACCTGGATGTCAGTCCTCTGGGGATACTTTCCCTCTTTTTTGATACATCCAGGTTTTCCCTTGGTAGGGAAAAGAAATTTCACAAGGAGCAATTTGCTCCAGTTCCACAATTGCCCCTGGGGGCTTTACTGTGGTTGATGTTTTGCACACATTAGAGTCCCTTTCACATAATGCAAGTACATTTATTACTGGTTCCTTGACAGATGGGGTTGCACAGCTGCGTGACCAACTTCCACCTAGAAGGCAGCGAACAAGGCTTCTGCAAGACAGGGCAGTGCTCTAATTAAATGTCCATAGATCAAATTCTGACTGTTGGAATCTTTTCTAGAGTTTAAAACCCACATATCTTTAAGGTAATTCTCAAGCCTTTCCCTACTTAAGCAGGGACAAGGGTTTCCTTCCTTCCTACTTGCCTTTGGCTTGACTCTTGGTTTTCTTCTTTCACCTCACTCAGGATAGTGCTTTGTGGTTGTTGATAGGTGCTGTCCAATTGGTATCCAACTCATGTTGTTGTTGTTAGGTGCCATCGAGTCGTGTCCGACTCATAGCAACCCTCACAGGGTTTTCAATGGCTATGTTTTGGGATTGCCTTAGGAGTAGATTTCCACATCTTTCTCCCAAAAGTATCTTTCTGTGACTTGTTTTTAAGGTGCTGTGGAGTCTGTGTCTGACTCATAGCAACCCTATATACAACAGGCAAACAGTATTGTTGCTGTTTCTCTGCTATTCACAGGGTTTTCAATGGCCAATTGATTTTTGGGAGTGGGTTGCCAGGTCCTTCTCCCAAGCCTACAGCACCTGGTGTTCCCAGGTCGTCTCCCATCCAAGCACTAACCAGGCCAGACCCTGCTTAGCTTCCAAGATCAGACGGGATTGGATCCCACAGTGGTACAGACGCCGGCTAGGAGAGTGCTTTATGATATGGGTTTTGTAATTATTCAAGTGTGACAAGGACAGCAGATTAGGAGCCAACAACCACTGAAAAGCAGACCTGCAGCAGCAGATTCCCCAGAGGAGGAGTAGGCCATGATATGAGGGCTGCACAGGGAAGCATCAGGGAAGCCCAGAGGCAGGGGGAGTGAGACAGACACGGGCAAGAGCCTTGTGTGTGACTTTTGTAGGGAGGGATGGGCAAGGTAGAGTGAGAGAGTTTGAACAATTTCAGTGGGCTCTGGGGATGTTCCTACTGTCTGCTATCCATACCTGGGGGGATTAGGGCAGGGGAGCAGTGGCCATGGTGTGAGAACTCCATAAAGGGGGTATGGGCTTTGGATTAGTTGGTTTGCATATGAAAGACACGTTTGCAGGCAGGTAAGTCCTTCACATCTCTAGCAATTGGCTAACCCTTGAGAGTCAGCAAGACCCAGCATGTCAAAGCATCAGATTATAAGCACTAGAAAACATGACTGTTGCACAACGGGGTTGTTTGATCCTCGCTCCAACATTCTGCCCTAAGCATCTTCTAAGAGACTGAAATGCTGTGATTCATTTTGGGAACACTCCATTTTCTCTGATTTGCATCTAAAAATTAAAATATCCAAATTCAGCTGTAGATATGGAATTCACACATCTTTGTATGTGAAGCTGGTTTCCCTGCATCAAACAAAACTTCCTCTTTCGAAGAAGGATTTTTAGGTCACACCACATTGCTAAAAATGGTGTTCTCAAGCCCCTATGTCATGAATAGCCTATTGGTTCCTCCTTGGGAATCAAGACCTAAACTTGAGTCCACGTAGAAGCTGGAGTTCCATTATTGAGAAACAGATGTCTCAGCTGGCCTGGTTAGAATTCACCAGGCTTTCCCTACTCATTGGGATACTTGCCCCAGTTTCCAGTCTTCCTACCATCTGTCCCAACAGAAACAATATTTCCAACATTTTTTTGAGCACTTACTCTACTCCAGACACTATGCTAAGCCTGCCACCTTTATCATGTCACTTAATCCTTCAAAACAACTACATAAATCAGGCACAATTGTTATCCCTGTATTAAAGATAAGGAGAGGGGGGGCCTACGCAAGTTGAAGAACTAACCCAAGCTCCACAGACTGTATGATCTGCCACTCAAGCTTCAGTCTCTTACGTATGGGGACCCAGCTTATTTAAGCATTATGCTGTATGGGACTGGCAGTGTTTCTCAAGGTACACCTCTGAGGCCTCCTACAGCAAACTCACCAGGGGTACTTGGCAAATGTGTACATGCCCTAGTGCCTTGGCACAAGGCCCAAAAAACTGTATATTCAACAAAAGCCCAAGGGGGTTTTTATATACTGTACTGGGGTTTGGCTCAGTTGGTAGAGTGCTGCTCTGCACTCTCTGAGGCTCTGGTTTTGATCCCTAGCACCACAAAAACAGGAGAAAGATGTTGCAATCTACTCCTGAAGCAAGCTCACAACAATCAGCCACTGAAAACCCTATGAATGGCAGAGAAGCACTGACACAGTGCTGGGCATGGCGCAGTGTTGGGAGGTATTTTATCTGTTGTACATAGGGTGCTTTGAGTCTGACCTGACTCCACAGCACCTAACAACAACAAGGTTGAGAAACACTGCTCTAAGTTGTATTGTCTGTTAGGGCCATGGCTCTGGGAAGTCTTTACAATGGGGTGTGTTTTCCTGTTTGATTGACCAGGGGTCCCTAGGCTCTCTCCATCACCCTCTAAGGTGGAATCACTATCTCCACACAACTATACAGGAAGTGATGGGTTTGCATGTGGTGCTCCCCAGTCTGATGTTCAAGGTCAGACCCAGAATGGCACAGGACAGTCTTCTTTGTGGTCTGGGAGGCAACATGACAACCAGGCTGATTTATAGAGGACCTATTTGCTCCCCAAGTCTGGGATGTGACATAAAATAACAAAGACTCAATCAGCCCAGGGATGCTGGAAACCAGGTCCCTGCCCAACTCAGACCAAAATACTCAGAGAGGCCCACCTGAGCAGCTAGAGAAAAGGTGATAGAGGTCAAATAATTTTAACTTAAGCCTAAGAGCCAGAAATTGGCCACGTCAATGAAATACTGTCAAGAATATCATGAAATACCGTCAAGAAGTAATAAGATGGATTAGAGCCTATGGACTAGAGACCCCTGCCTTCCTCGCACCCATGGCTCCAGGATCTTCAAGAACTTTGAAAGGTGAAGAGTTATATCTCAAGGGGGCACTAGAGCCTGAATGGGCAAGCTTTTCCCATGAGCCAAGTGGAGTGTGCAGAGGAAGTGTCACCAGGCACAGGCTCCCTGCAAATCCAAGGAGGAAACTGCAGGACTGTCAGACAGAGCTGAGCTCCTCTACCCTCAGCTCTGTGGCCCACCACCTCAACATACATGATCTCAATCTCATTTACCTCTCCCAAGACCCCAATGGGCCAGATAAGGCTGTGTAATCATTTCCTGTGGCTGCCATTTTAAGTTACCACAACTTGGGTGGCTTAAAACAGAAATTTATTCTCTCACAGTTCTGGTGCCTGAAAAATCTGAGGTCAGGGTATCCATCAGGATTGGTTCCTCTGGAGACTCTGAGGAGAATCGTTCCAGGCTTTCTTCCTAGCCTCTAGTGGACACCGACTTACACAAGCATTGCTCCAGGCACTATCTTTCTCTCTGCTTCTCCTCTGTGTCTGTGTCTCTTTTTCTACTTTCCTGGGAAATCTGTCATTGGATTTAGGACCTACCCTCATTCATCATGATGTGAGATCCTTCCTTTCATTACACTTGCAAAGGTCCTTATCCAAATATGATCATGTTCTGAGGCTTTAGGTAGGTATATATTTGGGGAACCACTATTCAGCTTACTGTAGGTTGACATTATTCCTATTACACAGATAGGGAAACTGAGGCTGCAAGAGGTTAAATTACACAAATCTTAATGTTATTAATGAAAGTGCCAGCATTGAAATTGAGAGGATATGGCATGTAGTATACCTGGAGATGCCCTCTGGTATTGGGATTCTCAATGCCTTGTTTTAATGATAATTGAGTATCCCAAGTTATATAATGTTCATTGTGGATAGAGGACCACTACCTAAAAATTAAGGGGTAATGTCAATATCAAATCATTTTAATATACTTTTAGTTTCCTGGTTGATTTCAGCAGAATTTTCTTCTCAATTTGTAGATGACTGTCAGTAGAGCTATGGTCTCTGAGAACCCACTTCCAGGTTATTTACTTATATTTGTATAATAAACATTTATCAAGTGCCTATTTTGTGTCAGGGGCTGGGATTTAGCTTAGTTGGTAGGGCACCGCTCTGCAGTGTCTGAGGTCCAGAGTTTGATTCCCAGCACTGCAAAAATGGGAGAAGGACATGACAATCCACTCCCAAGGCAATCCCAAAATAATCAGCCATTTAAAACCCTATAAGGGTCGCTATGAGTTGGACACTACGTGACGGCACCTAACAACAACAACAACATCATGTGTCAGACACTGTTCTGGCAGCACAGATATAATCATGTTTAAAACATAGTCCTTGTCTGTAAGATGCCCACTCTCTGGTGATGAATACATGTTTTGGCAGTCCAAAACAAAAGGTGAGGCTAACAGAGGATGTTTGAAGTCACAAGGGAAGACCAAGGATGAAGATAGTATGTCTGGGAACCATAGGGCAGAGTCCAGGAGGTGAGCTTCCATGAAGTCTTAATAGAAAAGTAGTGATTGTTTAGATAGTTATGATTATTGTTAGGTGCCGGATCCAACTCATAGTGATCCTGAATAAGCATGAAGAAGATTCTAGATCAAGTAAATGGCATGTGCAAAGGTATTTACAAATAAATAGGGATTTTTGTGTATGTTGGAGGAAGAGTTAGTATATACTAGAAGGTTGAAAATAAAGCAGGGGCCATAGTATTAGGTTTGTATGCTAGACCTGGTGGTCAGGCTTTACCCTAAATTACTTTTAAACTGCTTTAAGTTGGGTGAAGCGTGTGTACAGATGAATTTATTTGGGGGGCGGGTCCCAGGGCCTTACTCATGCTTTTCAAGTATTCTACCACTGAGCTGAGCTGCACTCCCACCTCCATTTTTAAATTTTTTACCTTGAGTCAGGGTCTCTCTAAATTTTTCAGGTTGCCTCTGGCCTAGAACTTGAGATCTTCCTGCATCTGCCCCCCAAGTCATTGGGATTATAAGAAGGCACCTCTGTGCTGGCCAATTTGCATTTTAAAAAGACCCAGGAGCACTGTGGAGAATACACAGATAGGTAGAGGGTCGCAATTGGAGACAAGAAGACTTTCAGAGGCTTTTACAATAACCCCATTGTCAAATGTCTAGAGCCTGGTGGGACACATGCCATTGGGGAGGAAAAAGAGGGGTAAACTTGAAAACCCTTTCTTGGTGCCAACCCTGAATCCCCATCAGGCTGAGTTCAGGTCCCACAACACTCCTTCCCTAACACACTGTTCATATGTTAGATTATACCATATTTTTAGTGTACAAGTCTGCTTTCATCATAAATCATGGGCTCCTCAAACTGTGTCTTAGTCATCTTGTTTCCTAGAACCTAACAGATATGTCCAATAAGTACATATTGATTGAATTTTTAATGAGGCAGAACCAACAAGCTTTGGTGGTCAATTAGATGTAGGGAGTGAGGGGGAAAGGATGAGTCTCTAAGGACTCCAAAGGCCTTGCTCATGTGGCTAGGGAGAAGGTTTGCTTGCTCTATGTATATTGTTGCTATTGTTAGTTCTTTGGGGAAGGATGCCTCATCAGACCCAGGCTAATGGTGAGTGTCATAAATATTTCATACATTTTCTTAAGTTGAATCGCCTGATGAAGGAAAACCTACCCTCTAATAGGTCTGCATCACTGGAGTGGGATGCAGAACTGAGCTCCATTCTAGGTCCTACTTACTAACTCCGGACTGGGAACAGAGGTCCAGCCTCTCTGACTAGATAACTGAGCTAACAAGTCCAAATGCTGCCAATGCTACCTCCTCTTAGAAGCCTTCTGTTGGGATCTCTGGATATTTTTTCCCCAGCTTTATTGAAATTATTGTTGTTGTTAGGTGCTGTTGAGTCTGGTCCAAATCATAGTGACCATCCTAGGGTGTTCAATGGCCCATTGTTTTGGAATTGCTTCAGGAGTAGATTACATGTCCTTTTCCCATTTTTGCAGTGCTGGGAGTTAAACCTGGGTCCTCAGAGACTGTGGAGCAGTGCTCTACCAACTGAGCTAAACCTCAGCCATTGGCAAATAAAAATTAGGCATACAAACTGGATTTGGTGGTGCATGCTTCTAATCTCAGTATTTAGTAGGCTGAGGGAGGAAGATCAACACAAATTTGAGGCCAGCCTGTTCTATTTAGCAAGTTCCAAACCAGCTTGAGCTACACAGCAAGACTCTGTCTCCATAATAATGATGATGATGATGATGATAACAGCCCACAACAAAAAAATTATGCATATAGCTGGGTGCCATGGCACATGACTGTAATCCCAGCTACTCAGGAGGCTGAGGCAGGGGGTTGTGAATTCAAGGCCAGAGGCAGCCTGTGCAACTTAGTGAGAACTTGCCTCAAAAAGAAAAAAGGGCTGAGGGTGCAGCTTGGTGGTAGAGCACTTAGCTTGCATGTGTGAGTACTCCTGAGTACTACAAAAAGAAATTTTTATGCATATTTAGCATGTGCATGGTGATGTGATATTTTGATATATATATGCACTGTGAAATGAATACCACAGTCAAGCTAATATGTCCATTACCTTAGTAATTTGTGATTAAAATACTTGAGGTCTACTTTCGTAGTGCCTGCAGCCATACCACTGTGGTGTCCAATCCTCTCAGATCTCGGAAGCTAAGCAGGGTCAGCCCTGGTTAGTACTTGGAAAGGAGACCACCTGCGAATACCAGGTGCTGTAGGCTTGGGAGAAGGACCCAGAAACCCATTCCCAAAAAACAGTCAGCCATTGAAAACCCTATGAATAACAGAGAAGCGCTGACAATACTGTTTCGCCTATTGTACATATGGTCGCTATGAGTGTGATACCGACTTGACAGCACCTAACAAATTTCCTAGCAAATTTCAAGTGTACATTATTAATAACTATAGTCATCATACTCTACATTAGGTCTTTAAACCTTATTCATCCTATAATTGAAGATTTGTATCCTTTGAGAAATCCAATTGAATACAGCCACATCTTCTGATCAGTTATCTGTTCAATCATGTTCCCTGTGCCCCTTGTATGTCCTATTTTTATCACGCTCTACCTTATATGTTGTTCAGCATGAGCATGTTCTGACTCCCTTCATAGATTAAAACCATAAAGGGCAGGGCTTATGGCAGATTCACTTACCAGCAGTATGGAGTATAACGCTACCTATTCAATGGTTTTGCTGAATAAGTGGAAGAAATATTAATAGTTAGGAAAATTGATCTGGAAGCTTCCCCCTAGTTTTTATGTTTGAGAATCATTGCCTGGTCTATGAGATAAGCTTGGGGGTGGGGAGAGAAGAGAGGAGATTTCGGGGAGTGGGGTGGGAAGGACCTAGCCCTTCTTATAAGCCAGGACACCCCATGAGAAAACAGCAGACACTTCTCTTGTGCTCCTCCAGCTTAGAGAAAGAATAAGAACATGGCCCATACATCTCGAGAAAAAAAATTATAAAAAAAATGTGGGCAGATGGATTGCTGCTTCTCTCAAGGCCTTTGATGTGGTCTTCAGCTTTGCGTCTGGCAGTCAGTGAGAATGCTTCCAATTCTATAGTCTACACAGCTCTCTAGTTTGGCCTGGTTGGTGGAGACAGACTCTGGTAAGGATTCCCACAGAGGGTTGGGGTCCCCTATGCACAACCCATACCACAGAGTCCTGGCGGGGGCCCCTCAGTACTGCTTGGGAAGCAGGGCTGCCGGCTCCGCTTCGATGTGAGGGCTTCTATTGGGAATGGGCCAAAATATTCAGAACTACAGTGACTCATGCCCACCTGACATTTGCCTAATTCATTCTGGCTTCCAGCTCTCTGGTCCATGAAGAGACAGCCTTGGAGCCATGGTGGGTGGAGAGTTGAGATCCATCCCAAGCTCAGAGCTCCAGGGTGCACCTGGGGCAGAGCCTGTGAGAAAGTGGAAAAGATTACAACCATGGGAAGAGCTCCTCAGGGGAGAGGTGGCAAGGGGACCTTGGCTGGCCAGGGAACCTGCTGAGGAGGCACCTAACAACAAGTGCTCTTGGCCATGAGCAGGCACTGCCTGGGAAGGCCAAGATGATGACTGGCAGTCTATGTTGCCTTTAAGAAGGCTTTTCTTCGGTCCTTGTGGACAAGAGTATCACTGTGGCCAACCATTGCTCTATTTGGGAGAATTTTCATGAGGCTAGAGATGTGTCAGCCTGTAGCTATACCACTGTGGCGTCCAATCTCTTCAGATCTTGGAAGCTAAGAGAGGTCATGTCTGGTTAGTCCTTGGATGGGAGACCTCCTAAGAACACCAGGCACTGGAGGCTTGGGAGAAGGACCCAGTAACCCACTCCCAAAAAACTATCAGCCATTGAAAACCCTATGAATAGCAGAGAAGCACTAACAATAGTGTTTCATCTGTTGTACGTAGGGTCGCTATAAGTCACCACCTAACAATAACAGAGATATGTCAGGATGCTGACCAGGGATTTTAGACCTTAGGAAGCAGCAGCATTTAGACTTTTGTGTACATTAAACTCCTCTAGGAAGCTTGTGAAAATGGAAGCCCATAGGCTCCAATTATCAAAGAGTCATTATTGATGTTACAAGTGTGGGGATGGATCTGATGCAAATAATCCTTAGACTGTCTCATTCATTGAGGGTGGGTTGGTCCAAGTGGACAAGAGGCTGCTGTTCCAGAAGCACTAGTAGCCTCCTTTGAAAGCCCTAATCATTTCACTCTTCTCCTCAAACTCAAGAGGCAAAGCCCCAAGATTAATCTATCCAATTCCTCACCATCTCTGACCCCTTATTTAGGATATTGAGTTCTGATGGATAAATACACACTTGGGCAGACTGGTTGCCCTCAAAAGCAGGGTGTCTATCTAATGCAGCAGAGCCAAGGTCCAGCCATCACATGGTGGGCTCAGTCACCTCACTAACCTATTTCCAAGGACACATTTTTCATATCTTTGCCACTTTCCTCTGCTAGACCACTTGTCTGCCCTACTCTTGCAAACAGCTTTAACTTCCACTTCCTGGTGAAATCAAGGTCCTTGTGTTGGAAATCTATTATATCCTCAATCTACCTGGAATTATATCAGCATGAGGATCCACCCTTCCCTCTGGTCTCAAGGAGGAGAAGTGAGACCCTCTCTTTGGCAATGTCCTGATTATCTCCTTTCTCTTCATCATCCATTGGCTGTTTTCCCTTACTACATACACAACCAGTCCAAATCTCTCCATCTTAAATATTTTCCCTCAATCTTATGCCTTCTTTCACCACTTTAGGACTTTTCACCCCTTCATCTTTTTGAGTTAGCAGTTTTACCTTATACATGTCCACTTTCTACCTTCTCTTCAGGCCTCTATTTATTATGTTCCCACTCTACCCCCCATTTCCAAACTGTTCTCATAAAGACAGAAAAGTATCCTCAGTACCCAAACACAATCGACATATGTATCTAACCTATCCTCTGGGCAGTTTTTGATTCTATTTGCTTCTTTTCCTTGAAACTGTCCTTTGTGCTGGTGACACTGCCTCCTGGTTCTCTCCCTGTCTCTGACCGCTGCCTCTCATTCCCTTTTGTACCTGTCTCAAGAGAGCATCTTTCCCCAGGGTTCCACCCTCAGCTCCTATTCTCATTCTACCCCCTCTCATGGTTTCAACCACTGTCCATGTCTTGATATCTCCCAATGTGGATCCTGACCCCAGATCTAGTCTATGTTCTCTTACCCTATATAAGCAATAGCTTATTAGCCAGGCACAGTGGTGCACGCCTGTAATCCCAGTGGCTGGGGAGGCAGAGGCAAGAGGATCGCAAGTTTGAGACCAGAGGCAGTTTTTGTAACTTAGCAAGACCCTGTCTCAAAAAGTAAAAAAAAAAAAAAAGGGGGGGGGGCTGAGGGTGCAGCTCAGTGGTCCAGCACTTGCAGAGCATGCAAGTGCGAGGCCCTGGGTTCAACCCCCAGGACCGCAAAAAGCAATAGCTTATTGGCTGTCTTCACTTAGGTGTCTACCAGATATCATGTCAAAAACCAAACTCATTACCCTGTAATCCCTGCCATTGTTAAATGACATTCTGTAAATCTCCTTTCTGTAATATTACATAACTCGGTGTTTCTCAGTGGTTCATTTATCTTTATATTCCAGCTTAATTATCACCTTTTCAGAAGTTCTTCAACTACCTTATCTAAAAATAGCAAGCCTATCTCCACTTTTAATGGATCTCTATCCCCTTTCCTGGGGTTTCTTCATAGAGTATCACATAGCCTAAATATTACTACATATGCTAGGGCTATTTTCTCTCTCTCCCACTTGAAGGGGCTGGGGTTTTGATCAGTTGGTAGAGCGCTGCTCTGCACTTTCTGAAGACCTGGGTTCAATTGCCAGTATTACAAAAATTGGAGGAAGATGTGGCAGTGCACCTGAGACAATCAGCCATTGAAAACCCTATGAAGGTCACTATGAGTTGGATCTGACTTGATGGCACCTAACAATCACCACCACCACCACCACCACCACCCAAGGGAAGGCTCTGCAATGGCAGGGAGTTTGTCCCATTCACTACAGCATCTGCAGCACCTAGAATGATGCCTAGAACATAGTAAATATGTGCCAAGGGAATGAATGAAAACATGGTCTCAGAATTATGCAATAGACCTTGCTACTTTTAAAACATAGTTTCAGAGGCCCAACCATACCTACTAAAGTTATTGTCTTGGGGTGGATCCCAGAAACTAGAATTTTTAAAACTTTCTTAGTAATTTTTGATGTATAACCTAATGGGTCTTATTACGAGATTTACATGCATGCATTTCATTGTATATTGCTCACTTTAACTTACTCTCTCATGATCCTCCTCCCTACCACTTCTCCAAGTTAATTCTCGTAAGAACACTTTCCTAACTAGATGAATGTCACTGGCACCAAGCTGAACAGCCTCCCTATCTCAGCATTCTCCCTCACTCTGCCCTTATTTTTCTCTCTCCTTGTCATCTTGTCTTACCTCTTCTAATTTCTGCCATCACTTAAATGTGTCCTCTCCTTCCTATTTTCCAATGTCACCATCATTACTATTTTTTTAGTCAGTTAGCCAGGTACATTCCTAATTTGTGTCTCTACTTCCAGTCTTGACCTAATGCAATATATTTTTCTGCCCTTCCCTCAGACTGAACTTTCCAAAATGCAAATTTGTGACATTGCTCCCATTAAAAACCTTTCATCCATTCCTTACTGCCTTTGAAATTAGGCTCAAATTCGTTAGCATGTTCTGGCTAACACACATCTCCAGTGTGAGCCTACCTGAGTCATCCTCAACCTCTTGGCTTCCATCAAAGCAGACAACTTGCAGGATATCCTGCGACACTAGGATTTGAAAAGTAGCTGTATCTTCCTGTTAAAAATGACTAACTGAATACACATCATCTCCACGATCTCCTGAAACCTTACCAAAAACCATGACCCAGGGATTTTTTTTTAAGGAATAAATCTTAAAAGAAAACAGAGGATAGGAAACAATAGCATACACATTATTTTGAAGCAGAAAACCAGATGGGCATTTCATAACAGACTCAACAGAGCTAAGAAAGCTGAAAACTTATGTGATTGTAGGTCTCTTAATGCAGGGTCTGTACATTTGAGCTCTGCACCCCCAGGGCATATAGGCAGGAGTGTGCTGAAACCATAGAGAGAGCCAGTTGGCCATGTCTCTCTCAAGTTCCACATTTGCATTGGTAGCTTACAATCAAGCATAGGGAGAGAATTTACACCTGAGAGAGTGGCAGGTGTGATAAATCATTCTTTTTCCCCCATAGAGCTGGTTGTTATTAAACATTTATCAGCATACCACTGCCTGCAGAACACCATGTCTAACACCAAATACACACTCAATTCAAGCAATGTTTGCTGAATGTCTGAAGAGACACACCCATGAGCAAATAAAAGTTTTTGGGAGTCAAAATTTCCTTCTTGAAACTTCCAACTTCATGTTGCTTCTCTTTATGACATATCGCCCATCTAATCCTTCTACGTAAAGTAATCCTTAAAGAAATAGCGGGCATGCTTTTCCTTAGATTCCTGGTTTCCGTACTAACATTCCTCAATTCCTTCAGTCATTCTGAAGGACAGTCACCACACTGGCCACGCCCTGGAGAGGTTCCCAGATGTGATACAATGTTAGGGATGGTCTGGCTCCATGCTGACCACAACAGAACCCATGAATTCCAGTGCCTGGTGTTTGTTGCTTCTAGAGCTGGAGCCTGAGGCGTGAGCTCTGCTCATGCAGATCCACACTCACAAATCCACCATACACCTGGGTACTAAGTGCAAACAAACAGAATGCCAGTTTTCACATATAGTCTTACTAAAATTTGTCTCATTTTCTTCAGCCTCCACATTCCAAGCTATTAAGATGTTAATCTTGATTTTGTCAGCTCTCAATGTTTTTGTCTGCTCTGACATCTGGATTCTGAATTATGCATCAGAGATTCATGAGTAGGCTATAAAAGAAGAGTCATGGGTAGGAAAGAAGCTAATATTCATTACGAATACCTTGCATGCATAAGGTGTTGGGCAAGACATTTTCATATGTTTTGCCTCCTTTATTCTAATAACCTGCAAAGGAAAGCATTGATGGCACCATTTTAATGGATGGAGACTTCTCAGTGTCCCAGGCAGCTGAACTTGTCCAAAGGGAAGTGGTTTGAAAGTAGAGTTGGAATTGGAACCCATGTCTGCAGCAGTCTGTGTAGTGTTTCCCAGAGAATATTACTGATAACTAGGGCTAGCATTCATGAAATGCTTCTTTAGGTAGTGCTCCTTAGGCTGCCTATGATGTTATGAGGGAATTTGTACTCCCTCTCTCTCTTTCAGAGACTTATTTATTTGGCCACATTCAGAAGACCAGAGATGGTCTATGCTGCCTGACAAAGCAGAATGGCATGACAGGGAACCACTGCTATCCACTAACCAGAAGAATGGTAATAAAATCAACAATATCTTCATAGCATGTACTAGGCACTTAGGTGCCAAGCTCTGTGGAAGCTTGCTGTTCATTTAGAACTAGCCTTCACGGTAGATATTACCATTTTCCCCATCTTACAAAGGTGGAAACTAAGGCCTTATGAAGTTAATTCATCTGCCTAGGATCACAGCTTTAGAAGAGGCAGATGAAGTCTTACTGGCTTCTATGTCTCTGTCCTCACCTGTGATCTCAAAAGCTCAGATTGCCTCATTGGTCACTTTGAAAATGTCTGGCCTCATTTGACCTTTTCTCCAAGATACTCTGGGTTTCCTAAGGACAACACAGGTATTTGCAATTCAGTGACATCCAGATCCATGTCCAAATTTCATTTATTGTTTAAACTTATTATAAGGAGAAGAAAAATAAGCAAAGGAAAAGGAGAAGGCACAGGCAGATATGTGTATGTCCATTCCAGAACTGAAAATTTTCTCCCTGATGTTGCTGCTGTGGTTGTGGGAATCTAGTTCCCTCCAGCATGCACACATCAGAGAATGTCAAAATGGTCAATCACCTAGGCTCACAAGGCTGTTTGGATTCTGTGTTTGCATTCAACATCATATCAATGGCCCAAACAGGCCAATAGATTACTGACAGGTTTATTTTGCCAGACAAATGTATAATCCTACCCACTTCTAAGAAAATTGTATCTTTTTCCCCTTCACTTGCGCTCTCTTATATTATTTCTCCTGCCATGGACAGGTCCTGACTAAACATTACCACCACAGTGAGTGGTAAGCTGTCATCTGAAGTGAAATGTCACACTGCAGGGGTCATGAGCTGCAAAGGGGAGCCTGAGATCTTATGAAATATCACTTCTGAAGCCCAAATAGCTAAGCAAAGCAATATGGTGGTAAGACTTAGGTGCTCCTCCAAGCCCCGTATCATTCCATCCTCACCACACTCATCAGATTAGATATACCTAGTCAGTCTGTCACTGTCATTTCAGAGTTTCTCCTCTCTGATGCTGCTTCATATCTTGCCACTGCCTGTTTGTGCTGCCTGGCCTCATGCCTCACCCAGCTTTCCTGGCATTTAAAGAATTTTCTAATTTAGGGGACCTTCCAGAGGTCAACACTGCTATCCTAGGCTGACATTCCACAATCTTGGTTCTCCAATTGAAATATCAAGGTCCATTTGTTAATGCAGGTGCTAGATAGTTTCCTGGTCACTAGTGTGAGTTGTATTTCTTGATTATCTCACTTTTGGGGAAGAGGCAGAGTCATCAACCAACTCAGCTGGCATCCCATATTTCACCACCAGCACATTCCCAGCAAGGAAACCTGAGCCCAGGAGCCTGTGTCAACATAAGCCCTATAAGGTGATGGAAACTTTTCAACCCAACCCAGCTTCAGGTAGCTTTGCCTGTGGAAATATGGCCTTCATTAGGATGCTCTAGGTAAATATGTTCTCAGGCCAAAGAATACTGAAAGAAGCTTGTGAAGATGAAACATTTGCTTCATATCCCATACCCAATACATGGGAGATGGTGACCATAAACACCTCCTCTTCCATGGCCAGAACACTGTGCATATTGTGATGGACTCACTGACAAAATTAATCCAATCTATCCCCTGTCCCAAGGCCATCCTTAGTTTCAGACCCAACTGCTCCATCTTATGGGAGGTGACCAAGTCCACTGGATATCTCAAGTTTGAAGGACATTCCTTAGGAAAAGTTAGGTCTGTAATTCTACTGCTCACCATTCCAGTAAGGATGAGATAGGAAAATACCCTCATTTATGGTCACCTTGCTGGCAGGGCAACTGGGCCCCTCTCTTTGCAGTTGACTTCACTCACAGAAAATAGCATCTACTTCATGCTCAATTCCATATGCATTCCTTGGGCATTTAGATGCCTGGTTGTGTGCTAGATCTTGAGAATGTAAAAATAGATCACAGGACTCCTTCACTCAAGCAGTTTATAACCTAGTAAGAAGATCCAAAGTTCTTATGTAATCCTGTTACATATGTGAGAAAAGAAGTTTGTATAATACAGACTTGCTATAAAGAAGGAAACTGCTGGTCCTGCATGTGTGGGACAGTCCTAACAGGAGGTTAGGGAAGGTCTTAATAGGATATCCTGCAACAGTAGGATTTGAAAAGTAGCTGTATCTTCCTGTTAAAAATGATTAACTGAACACACATCATCTCCACAATCTCCTGAAACCTTGCCAAAAACAATGACCCAGGGATTTTTTTTAAGGAATAAATCTTTAAGGAAAACAGAGGATAGGAAACAATAGCATACACATTATTTTGAAGCAGAAAACCAGATGGGCATTTGATAACGGACTCAACAGAGCTAAGAAAGCTGAAACCTTTAGGTGATACAAGAAGGATCTACACTGCAGACCCCAGGAAGGTAGAAGATACGTCTAACAATGAGGGCACATTGAAGATAAAAGCAGAAGAAATGGCTGAGAATTGGTTCAAGAAGCAATAACACTGCTGGATGCCTTTTTCCCACCACCGTTCTCTTCCCTGCAGCTCCCTCCCTCCAACATGGCTGATGACTGCAGAGGGTGGACTACAGGGACACCGGATTGGGGACATCAGGGGCAGTGAGGGCAGAGGCACTGTCCTAACAGAGACTTCATGTAAGTCCGCAAGTAGAGTTTAATAGTTCTCTACATTTGCAACCAGAACATTACCTCCAGGTTCATCCCCTCCAGGACAAGAGTGAAATAGCTTTTCTGGTTTTGTTTGAGAAAACTATCCAATCCAAAAGAGAAGACTTAATGGGCTCCACAGTGGAAGAGCTCAGAGACGTTCCATCCAACAGATCACATGTACTAGCACGGAGCTTTTCAGTGCCCTGCTCTTAAACTAGGAAAAACAGCTCCCAGATGTTTGAGAAAAGGCTGTGATATTAAACCGCATCCCCCCACCCACATACAAAATCCCATATCCAGGAAAAAGGAACTTAGAAAAAAACAGATAAATCAGGGAAAAGAAACTATAAAATTATAAATATGTAATTATATATTTTCCATATTATAACATAATACTTATTTTATAGATATTATGTGTCTATTTTGCCTGCCGCCATACCACTGTGGCATCCAACCTCATCAGATCTCAGAAGCTAAGCAGGGTTGGGCCTGGTTACTCCTTGGATGGGAGACCACCTGGGAACACCAGGTGCTGTAGGCTTGGGAGAAGGACCCAGTAACACACTCCCCCAAAACAATCAGCCATTGAAAACCCTATGAATAGCAGAGATGCACTAACAAAAGTGTTTTGCCTGTTGTATGTAGGGTCACTATGACTCAGATACCTACTCAACAGCACTTAACAACACCAATAAACGTGTATATTGTATATATAATCTATACTCAATATATTTACAAGAAGAATTTTATTGATGAAACAAAAGCAGTATGCTCTACAAAGTAGGAGACCAAAATGTCTATCTGAAATAAAAAGCATGAAAACTCAATACATATTTGGAAGAAACCTCTCATAGAAAAGCAATAAACAACAACAACAACAACAACAACAACAAAGACATAGAAAATAGGAAAGGTACAGTATGAAATTAGATAA
This sequence comes from Pedetes capensis, assembly GCA_007922755.1. NCBI lineage: Eukaryota > Metazoa > Chordata > Mammalia > Rodentia > Pedetidae > Pedetes > Pedetes capensis. Next base: position 62,267 of record VMDO01005823.1, on the reverse strand, counting down.
ACAGCCCAGGAATACTGAAGAATTCCTAAAGGGAGAATGGCAAGAACAGGAATTAAATAATTCAGGAAATTTTCCCATAACTGAAGGACATTAACTTCTAGATTATACAGATTCACAAAGTGGCCAGTACCATGAAAGAATAGAGTCACGTCAAAGCATGTCACTATAAAACCTCATAACAGAGACAGAGAGAAGTTCCTAAATGTTTTCAGCAAGGTCCCCTACAAAGAGTCAAGAGCAGAAATTGCATCCGACATGCAGTTTTTTTTATTTACCACTAATCCATAGTATTGGGCTCTAGAAGACATGGGACAATGTTTTCAAATCTCTGAGGGAAAATAATTTCCAATCTAGGATATTATACATGTCCAAGCTGTCAATCAAATGTCAGAGTAGAATAAGTACATTTTTAGGCTTGCTAATTTTCAACAAAAACTTACCTCCCATCTGTGCTTCTATAGGAGATAGTTTGGCAAAGAGAAGGAGAATTAAAGGTAAGAAAACATGGGGTCCAGGAAACAAGTGGTTCAGCACAGGTAAGAAGAAGAGAGAAACTTAGGATGAGGAGGAAGAGGACTCAAGAGGACAGCTGCTCATCAGGCCTGTAGTGTAAGCAGCACAGATTGAAGAGTATGAAGAGGGAGCATCTAGAAAGTTTCCAAGATGATTAGATTGGTGATGTACCTGCTGTGCATAAAACATCAAAAGGAAACTTACATATATTGAAGACTGCATGGAGGTAGAAATTAATGGTAGGTGAACAGAAAACTACACAAATGAAGAATCAAGACAATTATTTACTCATGTAAAAAGTAAAAGTTGTACATGGGCATGCTGTGGATATTGTTATAATTATGTAAACATTCAACACAGATCTAACTAAAAATGATGATATGTTTACTGAGAGGTTGGGAAGAGGAAAACTGTGAAGGTGAGTGAGGGAGATGCTACAGAGAGCTAACCCTCATCTCTAATAGTCAGAATTTCATAGGTAATTCCTAAGACTGGAAAACCAAGAGGTTGTTGTTGGCAGTTGTTCTTAGGTGCCATTGAGTTAGAATCCAACTCATAGCAATCCTATGTACAACAGGCGAAACAGTATTGTTAGTGTTTCTCTGCTATTCATAGAGTTTTCAATGGCTGATTGTTTTTTAGGAGTGGGTTACCAGGTCCTTTTCCCAAGTCTACAGCACCTGGTGTTCCCAGGCGATCTCCCATACAAGAACCAACCAGGCCTGACCCTGCTTAACTTTCAAGATCTGAGGGGATCAGATGCCACAGTGGTACAGCTGCAGGCTGAGGCTGGTGGTAGAAACATGTTATTTAGCAATATGGTGGTGAACACCCCAAGAGCAACCAAAAGTAGTTGCTTCTAGGAAGTGGGAATGAAGGAGGGAGAATGAGAAAGTCAGGGATCTGCTGTTTTTCATAACAAGGTTTATAACTATTTGACTTTTTACAATATGTATAATAGATTAAAATTTGAAAAAAAAGACTTCGCTGGATGGAAAGATGGGAAATACCATCTTCAGAAAGAGTTTGTACAATTACCCAATTTGTGATGCTGAGAAGCACCCTGGAGCACTGGAATGTGTCGGGGAGCTGGGGAATGTGGAGAGAGAAGCAGAACCTGGATCTGAGGGCTTCATTTGCTCTGAACCAAATGGATCACTTCCAGGGTGTGGTGAGGTATCTCAGCCTTAGTAGAAGGTTTTGTGGGACCCTTAAAAATGGATGAATAATGGTCTGATTGCCAGAAGGAGAAAAAGTCTGATGCCACACAACAGTGGTTCATTGGTCAGATTAAATCATAGAATGGACTTTAAACTGAAGTTTTTAGTGCAGAAAAGGATAACCGGAAGAAATCGACCTGGGTTTGTAATTCATGATGCGATCACTCCAGAATAACTCCTCTTCCTTTTCCAGTGTGGTTAAAGGATTAAGAGAGAAAGATAAAATTGTCCACACAAGGTCTCTTACTTTTAGTTAACTAATTTGTGTTCTTTCTGTCCGTGTGAACAAGATGAAGACATGTGGTTTAGGTGACAGTACAGTGGGGTGACTATGCAACTGATTAGCCATATGTAGTGGTATATGTCATTTGCTCAAAGGTTTGCCCCTAGTTGATTTCTGTCCCACATCACGAATTGAATGGTGATATTTTAATCAAGTTCCCACATGTCAGAACCTAAGTAGTTTAGGGAATATTTAGGGTGGAAAAGGCAGATTGCTGAATGATGTTGACATGTATGAAATAATGAATTGAACCATCTAAGCTCAACAGGAACCAGCGTAAATCCCTCTGCCTTGAGTATCTGACCCATCATCACTGGCTTCTGGCCAACATGTCCAGTTGTACTGGTGCCACCAGTTCCTTCCACTCTGTCCTGGCTTCCTCTGGACTTTGCAGACCGGCCCTGGTGCTGCTGTTTGAATTGCTTTCTCATTCTTCTTTCCTCCGCCCCCACAGGCTTACTCACACAAACTTAATTGTCAGCATAGGCTCAAATATTCTGCATTTTCTTCTCCCTACACCTCCTCTCCCCCCAATACTAGTAGAATTTAACATTCTCTCCTTTGGGTCCCCGCTGGATACAGTTAGTGTATATCAGAATAACTACAGTGCTTTAGGATCCCTTTTCCTTTTGTTAATTAGGAAGTATAATGAAGTAGCTACATAGCAGCGGGGACCAGGCTAGCTGGGTTCAAATTCTGGCTCTGACACCTATGGCCTGTGTGATGACGGGTAAGTTCCTTAACTGTTCTATGTCCCGTATCATCTATAGAGAAGGGCTGATAATCTTCCCTACCTCATGGGGAGGGTATTAATAACTAGCACATGGAAAGTGTAAACTATTGTTTATGTACATCCACCCATATTTTAGTACTCATTGACCACCTTGTCCTTTGCATCTCTGTACTGAAAACCCTATGAGGGTTGCTATGAGTTGGATCTGACCTAATGGCACCTAATACCAACAACATTGAGGCACTTAAGGCCTCAAGGGGTCTCTCTAATTCCTAGGAAAAGTCCCAGTTCCTCAACTTGCCTAAAGTTCCCTGCTCTGGCCTACCTTCCCAACTAACACCTCCCTCAATATTTCTCATGCTATTGGCCAGCCCTGAAAAATAAGCTTTCAGTTGGCCACTGATCTCCTGCAGACCTTTGCACTGGCCCATCCTGTTCCCTGTGAATGCTAATGCTCTAGCCAGAGACATTCTCATGGCTAGGCAACCTGGAGGAGGGCAGCAAGACAGAGTGGGCTCACTATGTAGGTGCTTTGCTGTGGACCAGGACCTATGTCACCCCTGTGCTGCCATCTGGCTCTTCCTGTTTTTTGTTTTTTGTTTTTTGTTTGTTTTTTCCGTGGCTCTTGGGAGTTGGACCCAGGACCCAGAGCCTTGCACATACTTTTCAAGTACTCTACCATTGAGCTGCACCCCCAGCCCATTTTTTATGTTTTTATCTTAAGACAGGGTCTCGCTAAGTTGCACAGGCTGCCTCCATCTCCCAAGTTGCTGGGATTCCAGGCATGAACCATTGTGCCTGGCTCTTCTTCTGTTTGAAAGGCTTCTTTCAGGGCTACTGGTACCAGAAGTGTTCCCTCCTTTGAATTGTTGGTCCCTAAGGACAGCTTTTTTAATAAGTCCCTATTTCTCCTCAGTGTAGGTCAACTGAGCCAGTCAGTTAACTATGGACTGAATCAGCATTAGCCAGACCTGGACATAAGTGCCAAGAACTTCTTGTTTCTTTCACCCTTACTTGCGTTTTGAGGAGTTCTCTGAGGTCAGGGTTATCTATAATTCTGAACTCCTCTGATTCCCAGAGTCACTGTTGATAACCTGGAACCCCCTTGTTTGCAGTGGAGTGTAAAGTGCTCACTGGACTGAGAAGAAATGAGTTTATATTGCCCTAAGACCCTATGATCACTGCTTTACTTAAAAATATAAAAACAAAACAAAGAGAAAGTACCCTATAAGTTCTCCGATTTTTCCAATGTTTCCAACAAGCTCTGGTTTCCTGCTGCCAATGCTCAGGATGCCTGAGAGTTAAACATCAGTGCCATCAGATGGTTGTCTTTTGTAACTGCAGTTGCTCCTCCCTCTTCCTGCACCTGTATTTTTCCTGTTGCTCTTGAACATGAAGTCTCAGAACTCTTCAAGACAATCTGTTTTTCCAAAGTCTTTCAATGTGCTAACATATTCTCCTTTTTTCCTTCTTTCCCTCCCTCTATCTCCCCTCCTCTCTCTCCCCCCCTCACTTCTTTTCTTTTTTGGTTAATATCTGTCAAAACATTGGAAGGTTTAGTGTTGTGTGGAATTTTATTGGTTCTCAAAGCATGATCCAAGGACCTCCTAGAGTTCTTCCTAAGACCCTTTTAGGGATTCTACAAAGCCAGCATTGTTTTTACACTAATAAGATAATGTCTGCCTTTTTATTCTTACTCCTTCATGAGTGTACACTGACATTTTCTTGGGACAACATGACCTGTGATAAAGCAATAGATTGAAGTAGATGCAGATATGAGACTCAAGATGCCTGTTATTAAGATATTTAAAAAGTTGCAGATAAAAATCATATTAATTTTTATCTTAGAAAACAGTCATTTTATGACAACATGCTACTGATATTAATATGCAATAGTCTTATTGTTATTTTTAATGAATATTTTAAAAGTTGCATTTCAATTGTGGATATAATATTAAGAGAGATTACCCACCCACATAAACAGAAGCTCTTTGGGGTTCTCTATAAATTTCAGGAGTATAAAACAGTACAAAGACCAAAAAATTTAAGAACCACTGCTTTATAGTCTTAGTTGAAATGTCAAACTCTGTTACTGGTATCATTTCTGTAGTGAATGGCACCCAAGGGAGGCCCCTGGCCTCACTTACTGAGAATACAAAGTGATATGGGTAGTTTTTCTCTTTAGAGGGGGTGCTTAGTTTCCATTAGGTTTTCAAAGGTATCTGTGACACTGACCATTTCCACAAAAGTGGGAGCCACTTAAAATTGACATGACAGTCTTTGAGCTATTTTGGTCTCATCCTGTCTCTGACACTAAGACTAAGTGACGGACACAAAAGTCATCTAGGCTTTCTGTGCTTTAAGAGAAAGAATAGGAGCCAGGTATGGTGGTGTATGCCTATAATCCCAGCATTCAGGGGGCTGAGGCAGGAGGATTCTGAGTTTGAGGCCAACCTGGGCTATGTAACAAGACCCTGTCTCAAAAACAAAAAAAAAACAAGTATAGCAAAAGATCTCTCCAATGTTTTTCTTTCATCATAACTGTAGAGAAATCAGATTAACCTCCATTTTCATTATTCCATCATTAATGAAACAGTCATTTAAAGTAGATTCACATTATGCCTTGTCCTTGTCCATAAAAGGACTTAAAGTAGTTCAGTTCTTCACCAGTTAATATGAAAAATGTGACCTACTAACCTGAAATTAAAAACCTGTGCTTTTTAAAATGTTTTTTTTATTGATCTCTCAAAGATCAGATAATTAGATTTATTTATCAGGTCCACTGGTTTTTATTTTTCTATTTTCTAGTCCCTTAGTCTTTGTTTCCCTTGGATGGATTTTTTCCCCAATTCATTACTTATTTCTTAATGAATTATTTTAATACTATGAATTTTCTCTTTATAACTTTGGCTGTATTCCTTAAATTTTTATATGTAAATTTCTAATTTTAGGAAAACTCTAAACTCACAATCTGTGATTGGCATTTTAGTTTTTACTAACATCCAAAATTCTTTGAGAAAGGGCTTTTAAAGAGCTTTTATTATTCTCTTTTTAAAAATGCTTCATTGTTAATTTCTAATTCCATTGCATTTTATATTGGCTTTGTTGATATAATTCACATAATATTCACTCTCTTCATTATTTAGTTTGGTGATTTTTAGTATGTTTAGAGTTGTATAATAGTCACCAGTATCTAATTTTAGAATATTTTCATCACCCCAAACAGAAATCCCATATCCATTAGCCATTTCTCCCTCATGCCCTCCGGTGAAGCGCACCAGCTCTGGCAACCTCTAATCTACTTTCTATCTCTATAAACTGTCTTGTCTGGAACATCTAATAGAATTATTCCATCTGTTATGACTATATCTCAAATCTTCCTACAATTAAATATATTATTAAAATTTTGCAAATTTTTTAGATATGTAGACTTTATTGTCTGATTTCTTTCACCTCACAAAATGTTCTAAAAATTTATCCATGTTGCAGCATTGATACTTTATTCTTTTTTATGGCCAGAATAATGTTGTATATTATATTTATTCTTTGTTGTTAGGTGCCAGTCAGATCTGACTCTTAATGACCCTAAGTAAAGCAAGACCTAACATTGTGCTATGCACATAATCTTTTTGTTTGAACCCATTATTGCAGTCACTATGCTCTTGTCGAGTCATACCACATCAGCAAATGGAGGTCCCAGGGGCTGTACAGTATTCCAGTCATTAAGGCCAACTCTACTTTGAGGAGATAACTCTTCCCTAGTCATTTATTGAATGAGCCTGGTGGGCTCATTTTCCAACACTATATCTGACAGTGCTTTTCTGCTATTCATAGAGTTTTCAATAGCTAATTGTAGAGAAGGCTGCTTGGTACTTCTCCCTAATCTGTCTTAGTCTGGAAGCTCAGCTGAAACCTGTCCACCACAGGTGGCCCTGCTGGTATCTGAAATACTGGTGATACAGCTTTCAGCATCACACAAGCCTCCATAGCACAATAAGCTGACAGACATGTGGGGAATCTACTTATTAGCTGATAGATACTGGATTATTTCCAATTTTTGTGTTACAAATAATGATATGAACTTTTGTGTATAGATATACATTTTTTATTCCTCTTTGGTATATACCCACACTAGTGGAATTGCTATTAAATGGTAATTCTATGTTTAACGTTATGAACATTTGCAAATTGTATTCCAAAGTGGCTACATCATTTTATAGTCCAACCAATAATTTCTCCACATCCTAACCAGTATTTGTTATTGTCATTTTTTAAAAAAAGTTATCATGGTGAGTGTGAATTGATAATTCATTGTGGAAAACATTTTCCTAATGATTATTCATGCTGAGGTCACTGCATTTTGGTCACAGATTGTGGACAAGATTTCAGAATTTATGATTTTCATCTGTTATTTGATATGTAATCAATTGAATATTGTCTTAATTACAAAGGAGAAAAGTTTTGTTTTGTAAAACATGATGGTTAATCTTCTCTGGGAACCCTGATATCTAAACATTTAAAATACATATTATTCATTTATATCCTTCCTTGCTACTTGGCTGTTAAAAAAATCAAAATAGAGCCAGGCATGGTGGCACTGGCCTGCAATCATTCAAGTTTGAGACCAGCCTGGTCTACAAAGTGAGTTCCAGGCCAGCCTACGGCTATAAAGTGAGGAATTTTCTCAAAAAAAACAAAAATCAGAAACATCAAATCTCAAAATAATGTCTAAATGTCTTATTATTATGGTATTTTTCTGTTTCTTCTTGCACATCTAACACTCTTATATAAAGCAAGGCAAAATTATTTGGTTCATAAACATTTATGACAGTATCAACATTATGAAAATTACATTCTTGCTAATGGTTCTCTTTGTGCAAAAATATTTGTATAAAAATTATTTTTGTCTGATGTCTGATATTCCTGATTTCTCATTAATTTCATTGGCATAAAACAATTTTGTCATATATTTACTTATAATTTTATTGTCACTTTTAAGTCTCTAATAAATAGCACATAACTGGATCTTTTTTTTTTTTTTTCAGTACTTGGAGGTTGAACCCAGGACCTCACACATGCTTTGCAAGCGCTCTACCACTGAGCTCTTCCCCCAGCCCATTTTTTATTTTTTATTTTTTATCTTGAGACAGGGTCTAAATTATGCAAGCCACCTCAAGCCTCGAACCTGCTATCCTCCTGTCTTTGGCTCCCTAGTCACTGGGATTACAAGTGTGAGCCACCATGCCCAGCTAGGCTAGATTTTTAAAATTCAATTTGCGTGTCTTTGTCTTTTAATGGATGCATTCATTTACATTTATAAGCTTTAAGTTTTATATTAAGTTGGTTCTTTTGTGACATTGTTATTAGGTGTCCTTTGTAACATTATGTACTTTAAAAAATATTTTCTTGTCATTTATTTTCTGTCCTTTGATAAATTAAATCTTCTCTGAATTTATGGCCTGCAGCCATAGCCCTGTGGAATCCGATCCCGGCAGATCTTGGAAGCTAAGCAGGGCCGGGCCTGGTTAGTACCTGGATGGGAGACCGCCTGGGAACACCAGGTGCTGCAGGCTTGGGAGAAGGACCTGGCAACCCCCTCCCAAAAATCAATCTGCCATTGAAAACCCTATGCACAGCAGAAAAGCACTGACAATAGTGTTTCCCCTGTTGTACAGAGGGTCACTATGAGTCGGATACCGACTCGACGGCACCTAACAACAACAACTGAATTTATGACTTGATTTTCAAAATGTACATAATCAGTTTCTAATTATTTCATTGATTTCCTATAAACTTCTCAAAAGCATTGTGTTAACTTTATTTAAAATTAGAGTGAAGAATTCAACAATATCCTTGAATTTCCCTCATTTGATGGCATTTTTCTCCACTCTACCCCTAAATCATTGTTACAATAATATAGATTTTTCTATCCATTTTGCTGTTATTTGCTCTTTGTCTATAGTCTTTATATTGTATTATGATAACCATTAAGTTTTCACAAAATTTTATGCTCATATATACAAGTACTTAGACACCTTTTTAGCTGGATTAAGTAGTCATTGATGCCTTATTTATGTCATGACATCTCTAGCCTTTATTGTTGTTGCTAGGTGCAGTCAAGTCTCTAGCCTTTAGCTTTGAATTATTGGAATAAATCTTAATTTTTAAAAAGAAATGTGTCAATACATATTTTCCAAGTCCTTAATTATCTGAGAATATTTTTGTATTGCTGACACATAAGAAAAGAAAGCCTAGATTTCTATAAAATTCTTAGGTTCCAAAGTTTTTTAAATGGTGTTCCTTTTTTTCAGGGATTTACTATTACCAAGGAGAATTACAAAGGCAACCTGTTTTGTGAAGCAAAAGAAAATAATACATAAACACTACCTGAGCAGTAAATATAATAATTTAGATATTATAATTTCAGATTATTTACTCCTATGATATTATTTTCTATGTAAAAGATGACATAAAGTACCATTACTTTAGTAACAGCTTTTAGGGGAAAAAGAATCACACTAAAGGAGATAAAGGTTGTTTTCATTTTTTTGTTTTTATTGGCAGACAATAAAACACATTTGTCTGTATTTTAATTCTAAAATTAAAGCTTTAATCCATTGTATCTTCATCTAAATTTTAAATTATGAAACATTTTGACTGCCAGAAATCATACATAAAATAATTTTATTATTTTATAGTCTATGTTTATAGCATTGGTCTTTTTGATATAATTTCAAAACTCATCATGGAATTCCAGGGTTTTGTCTATATTTCCCATTGGGAAATGTCCAGTGTTTCCTTAATCATATTATTTGATGTGACCTGAGTGACAGGAGTTATTCCAGACACATGAATTGGTCATATCTAACTTTCTTAGTTTGGAAAATTCGATTTAGTACAAGAGATCTGGCAATATGTACTAATGCTTATTGTGTTCCCTACATATGATATCTTTCATTTATAAGAAACATTTTTACTTCAAAGCTGCCGTCACACAGATATTTTGGGGGGCCATTTTATGCAACAGAAGCACCTAATAATAAGTTAAAATTCAAGGGTTAGTGTTAGACCAACATAAATAACTAAAATGTAAAGTTCAATGTAAAGTTATAATCCCTAGTAAAGTTCATACATGCAAAAATAATAACAACGTTACTCACTATTCTACTTGACAACTATAGGTGGCATTTAATATCAATTGTAGCATACATTTAATTTGGAAACATAAGATCTTAAAATTTAGGAAATACATTATAAATAAATCAAGTTGGATATTAATATTTTTAAATTTTAGCTATTTTCTAATATTGCTTTTAGAATCCTGTATAAATCATTTTATATTTGTTTAAACATTTCCTGAGATTAAAATCCTAGAGGATTGAAGAGCAGAGTTAAAGGAATATTTTAAGCTTTTGATGCACATTGCCAATTTGCCTTCTATAAATTGTGACTGAATTTAGTCTTGACCAAAAATAAGAGTTTATATTCCTGTGTCTTTGCCAAAATTGTTTATCATTTTTACATTGTGGATCTAATAGATGAAAACAAAATCTTATTATTTTAATCTGTGTTTTATATCTAATAATTTGAAAATCTTTCATAAGTTTCCTGACAACTTTCCACTTATAAGGTGATTTGAAATCTTTGCTTATATGTGAATATTGATATCTGTCATGTTAAAAATATACAGTTTCAATGGTTTCATTTGCATTCTGATTTTGCTCATGGTTTTATCACAGAAGTTTTCAATCTTATTGTAATAAAAACCTATCAATCCTTCCCTTACTTTATTCTTTTCCTTTGTCGTGATCCAGCCTGATTTTTCCTCACACTAGTTTAAGATTTTCTCTTTACCATCCTCTTTTGGTAAATTTATTTTCAAGTTCCTGAGTAACTTTTTCTGCATTTATCTAGCTTGAAGTTCATAATACTTCTTTAACGTGTGGCTCAAAGTCTTTTTTCAGTTTTGGAGAATTGAATCAAATATCAAATGTCTCATCTACAACCATTCTCCATATTTTCTTCTTGGAATTGCACGTTTGTTAGACCCTTTCACCATAATCTATGCAACTCTTAATTGTTCTGACTTTTTTTGCCTTTTCACCCAGACCATCAGCTAAGCAAGACCCTTTTTGCCTGTTCTCATCTGGACCACCATGAGGAAACAGCTTTCCTGCTCTCCCCTGGACCTTCGGTGAGGAAAGAATACTCTCTCATCGCGACTATCAACAAGGAAAGAATCCGCTCTCCATCTGATCACCAACGAATCAAGAACTGTCTCCTCGTGACCACTGAGACCACCAACACAGGTGTTTGCCTCTGGAAGGCAAAAGCGCCTGAGGCTTTTCCTTTCTCCCATCTCTGCCGGTGACCTGAGGGCCACAGGAGTTGGTGCCCCTCACCCGAGGGTCCCACATAAATTGTGTTTAGTATCTGTGTGTGTGGCGGCACCATTCTTCCCAACATCCAGGCCGGACAGGAAGGCACATGCCCCACATAGAGTGCCTCACATCATTTTCTCTTACCTTGATTCTAACCTTGTTTTCTTTTTTCCTGTCTGATCTAGTTTTCAGTGGAGTTGTATCTAAACTCATTCAGACTTTCAATTACCCTTGTGTTTCTCAATTCTATTACTTTGACTTAATCTTTAAATACTTCCTAGTTCTCTCCCAATATCCCTGCTCTTGGTCTTTTAAGTACTTCCACAGAGTAATCATAACCATTTTAAAGTCCATTAGGTCTTTCCTGTAAATCCCTGATGCGAATTTCCCACAGATCTGTTTCTCCTGTTTGCTTTCAATTTCTCATTTTTCATGTCTTATATTTGACTTAATGATGGACATTGTTAGTGAAAAATTACATAGATAGTTGACACTCTGGATGATATCATCTTCCTTCAGAAACAGTTTACTTGTCATGAACTAGTAGTCCAAGAGCACCAACAATCTCAGATCACTTACTGCCAGATCCCTGGATGATTCAAAAGGATCTTTATGTCACTGTGGGACTGTTCCCAATTTGCTCCTACCTTTCCTCCTACTTGAGCTCTTAACTCCAATGTTTGAGGTAGTCCTAAGGGTCCAAATCTCAGCTTTTTATCCTCTCAGTCAATGCTTTTGCAACTGACAGCTGTCCTGAGAAGGAAAACTACATGAAATGCTGGGCTTATCCCCTTTTGCTTTTCTCCTAGGATCTTAGCCACAAAAATTCTCACTGACTTGGAAGCTCTACAATGCCTTCAAACACAGTATTCTAGCTTCTTGTTCTCATTGAAAGATCTTGAAAAGATTTTTGCCCACTATTCCTGAGTTTTTGCTTTTCTCTTAGTCTTTCTTTGGCACATATAGGATTTTTTAATTTAAAAAGTTTAATCAAGCCAGGCATGGTGGCACATACCTATAATCCTAGCACTCAGGAGACAGAAGATTCAATGCAAGTTCAAGGCCAGCCTGGGCTACATAGTGAGTTATAGGCCTTCCTGAGCTACACAGTGAGACCCTGTCTCAAATTATCCACTCTCCCCCCAAAAAGTTTTGTCAAGCTCTATCCAGGTATGGATTTCCTCTCAAAGTTACTAATTTTTCCTAAAGCTTGTATGTAAACACAGGCTCCCATGCTCCCCAACCAGACAGTGGAAAAGCTTTTCTCCTATTTCTTGGGCAATTGCATTGGTTCCATTTACTCTGGTCTTTCATCCAAAATATTTATTACATATATAATGGAAAATACACAAAATCTTCTTGGTCAGCATTTTTCTCTTTTTAAATCTGAATTCTGAAAATCTTTCCAATTTAGTCTGTTGACTTAATTCTCTGCAACTTCAACTCATCTCTTTGTGTTTGTCAGGGTAAATTTTAATCTGTAATATTTGTGTTGCAATTTCCTTATAATTTTTTACTGTTTTATTCATTCATTCATTCATTCATTCATTCATTTTTCAGTACTGGGGGGCTGAATACAGGGCCTTGCACACTCTATGTAAGTACTCTACCACTGAATCACACCCCAGCCCTTTTTATGTTCTATTTTGAGACAGGGTCTCACTAAGTTGCATAGGCTGCCTGGCCTCAAACTCTCAATCCTCTTGCCTTAGCCTCCAGAGTTGCAGGGATTACAGTTGCCATGGTGCTTGACTTCTTACTTTTTTTGGGGGGGGGGTGCGATACTCGGGAGTTAAACCTGGGGCCTCACACATGTTTTTTGCAAGCATTCAGCCACTGAGCCATACCCTCAGCCCTCTTGTTCTGTTTGCAATCTTATTTTACAATTTTGATCTCAGTCTTTCTTTGATTTTTTCCTCTTAATTTACAGTCTTCATGTCTTTCAACTTCCTAAGGCTGTTGAATAGCTTCTTGAATCCTGTAAACCCTATATTAAACCACCCTCAGATGCGTGCCTACACTTTGAGTCTCATGAGCTGCTAGACATTCTTTCTGTATGTTGACTAAATTTGTCAGCTAGTAGCTTCCACTTGGAGCAAACATTTAAAATGTATATAAACAAGGAATGAATATGTTTAGGCCTGGGATTTGTAGATAACTCTTAGGGTCACCATTAGGAAATATGGAGCTAATAAGAGTACAGTTGAATGGATTACACTGCATTCTTGAAATTCCAATAATTAAATTGATCTCAATGTTGCATTTTTTGTTTAAATATATGTACTACTTGATACTGCCTTAAAATGCCAGAAATACACTTTAGTTTTTTAATTACTGACTTACCAAAATGATATAATGAATGCACTAGAACCTAATTTTTCACTCAGGTTAAGGGAAAGAGGAGAAAGTTATGCTAGGGGAGAAAATTATATTAGTATATTGGTGTGACCTACTTGAAAGAGGCTGGAAGAGGGAATTGGGAATTATCACTCCTATTTCATCTATAGACTCTAAATTCAATGTTAAGTCAGTTGATTTACTTGAAATTCATGCCATTTGTAAAATCACTAATTGTTTTAGCTCCTATGAGGCCTAAATTTTATGTGCACATTAATGTGAAAATATATGTGAAATACTGCATTTAATATTTAAAAAGTCCTTGTATAAACTCAAGGTGAATTATCAATACTATTACTTTACTGTAATTATTCTCATCTGTCTTCTCTAGGTCAACAGTCAATTAACTTCACAATGCTGGTGAGAAAAATCCACAAAGAAGAATCTATTAAAATTAATTTATCTTCACAGCATAGCTTCTATACAAAGATACATTAAAAACTGAGACTTGATCCTTAAAATTATTTTCTCATGAACAAGTTTACTACATTAAAGGGACTTAGGTTGTTTATATGTTTACATATGGCCTTGTTGTCTTTTTAATTATACAAAGATTTTTCTATTTTCCTTTGATTTCTTTGCTAGCCTCATCATTTGATGTTATTTTGTCTGATTTAGCCAACAACAATGCCCAAAACTGCCACTGAAAGTGTATGTGATAATCACATCTCACATTATTGGGTATTCTACTAGCAATATGGACAGTCAGAAACACACATGCAGAAACATCATAGAGATGACTTGGTCCTTTAAATTTTTAGGCTTTTTTGTGTTGATCCATGGATCAAGAACAATAATAATCATAATGATTAAAGTTAATCAACTATTTTGTATTTTTTCCTTACATGACAGAGATTCCACTGGGTACTAAAAGCTGTTAGGACTTGCACCTTACACTTTCAGTCCCACAGTACTGGATATTAGGTGGAAATTTTTCATTTTAACCTCAAACTCTAACCTCTCTACTCTCTTGAAACAATATACAAAGAACCTTCCCATGAGCCACTAGCACTGAGACTTATGGTTCATTTTCTGAAGCAAACTGTCTTCCATAATTGCATGTGTTGGACATTTTGTCATAGAACACAGTCTTTAGTTCAAAGATCTGAAACAGTTTTCAGGCTGATCTATGACCTAATGTCCACTTAATAGCAGATTAACTGATTAAATAGGACTGACAAAACAAACAAGATACCAATAACTCAAAAGCACACCCAAGAAGAGGCATTTTCAGGGGAGAACAGGCTTACTCATTTGACCTCATCCTTTTTTCTTATTCCTTCCTAAAATTGGGGTAGTCAGTTTAGTGTCTTTTGGATTTAAGCTGCTGGTCTCTAAATTTCTACTGCTCTATATTCACAAAGAAACTATTTTAAGAAACCATGATGAATGCCAATTAAATTTACTGTCATGACTGGACTAACATTTCAGCAAACACTCATTGCTCATTTTATGGATCAGATGTACCAGGGAGTGGGAGAGAAAAGAAATGAGAAAAACCTAGTGCTTATACTAAAAGTGTTTTTCTCAAGATATGAACTTTTCTTCACAAGAAGGAATTCAAAGGAAAGTCCAGAAGACAATTAACCAAGCCCAGATGTTCAGTTGAAGTTCATAAGAGATTCAAGGCCTTCAATATTTACATGGCAGCATTGGAGTCCATCTGCCCAGGAAGATGTGGCTGTAGTCTTACCTGACATTTGGACAGTATTTTACAATCTATAAAGTATATGCAACTCCATTGCTATACTTTATTTGCACAGTGACTCCCATAACTTTTGGCTACAAAACCCTTGGCAAATCATTTATCTCCTATGAGCCTTATTTTTCTTGTAAGAACAGGACTAATAGTGTTCTATCTTTTAGAATTGTCCAGGAGGTTAAATAAGCACAGCACTCAAGATACTTTTCCTGAAAACTCTAACACATTGTTGTTGTTGTTGTTGTTGTTGTTGTTGTTGTTGTTATTGTTGTTGCTAGGTGCCGTCGAGTCGGTATCTGACTCATAGCGACCCTCATAGGGTTTTCAATGGCTGACTGTTTCAGGATTGCCTTAGGAGTGGATTGCCAGGTCCTTCTTCCATTTTTGTGGTGCTGGGAATCAAACTCGGGACCTCAGAGACAGCAGCGCAGCGCTCTCTAACACATTGCTGAAGGAAATTAAAGAATGCCAAATAAATACAGGGATATTCCATATTTGGGGGCTGAGACTTAGCTCAGTTGGTAGAGTGCTGTTCTGTGCACTCTGAGGCCATGGGTTTGATCACCAGCACTGCAAAAATGGGAGAAGGACCCGGCAGCGAACTCCTGAAACAATTTCCAAAAAATAATCAGCCATTGCAAACACTATGAATAGCACAGAAGCACTGACATAGTGCCAGGCATGGCACATTGTTGGGGAGTGTTTTGTCCTGTTATATGTAGGGTCATTATGAGTTGGACCTGACTTAATGGCACCTAACAATTGCATATTCATGAATTAGGATAGTTACTATGTCAAAATATGAAATTTGTTCCCAGGTGATCTATCCAGTCAAAAATCAGGATTTAATTTAATATTTAAGAAATTGGTAAGTAATTTCATAACTTGTATGAAAATATAATTGTTGTTGTTAGGTGCTGTCAAGTCCGTATCTGACTCATAGTGACCCTCATAGGGTTTTTAATGGCTGACTGCTTCAGGATTGCCTTGGGAGTGGATTGCCTGGTCCTTCTCCAATTTTTGCAGTGCTGAGAATTGAACTCGGGACCTCAGAGACTGCAGCACAGTGCTCTACCAACTGAGCTAAACTCCAGCCCATGAAAATATAAAGAACCTAGTAAAGTAAGAAAAATATTAGAGAGCAAAGTTCAAAGACCTAGTTTAAAGCTGTATCATAAATATTATGTGGTTTTGATAAAAGAACAGTTAAATAGAACAGCAAATTATAACAAAGTATAGGAATTGACCCACACAAATATAATCACACAATTTGTGAAAAAGTTGTTCTTAACAGTCAGGAGCAGGGAAGGTCTTTTTAATAAATAGTAGTGGATCAATTGGACATTGACATGGAAAAAAATGAAGCTGTCCCCCTCCTCATTGCACCATACATAAAATTAAGATAGATCATAGACTTAAATGTAAAATGTAAAACAAAATTTCTAGAGGAAAGCATACAAAGATATCTTCAGAAGCTTTCATATAGGCAAAAATTCTTAGGACACCAAGATCAATAACCATAAAAGAAAAGATATATTAAGTGGATTTCATGAAAATCAAGAACTATTAACAGAATGAACAGTAAAGACACAGATGGGAAAAGGTACTTGCAAAATATATATCTGATAATGAACTTAGAATATATAAAGAACTCTAATAAATCAATAAAAATACAAACAATAAAACTAAAAGGCAAGACCTGAACTTCAAAAAGAAGATATCCAACTGGCCAGTAAACATACAGAAAGTTTATCAGCATTATAAGTAATTGAAGAACTGTATATAAAATTTAGCCATAACAAAATACTCCTATTAAAGTGACTAAGATGTTTAAAAGCTGATAATACCAAATGTTGGTGAGAACAGAAAGCAACTAGAAATCTCATATATTATTTCTGATGGGAGTGCAAATTGGTACAGTCATGCTGGAAAACCACTTGGCAGTTAATACTAAAGGTACACATATATAAGTCCTAGATCTAGCACCTTCCATCCATTGTGGTTGTATACCAAGAAGAAGAAAAACACTCACCAAAATACCTGAACCAGAATGTAGCAGTTTTATGCAAAATAAAAAAAGTAGAAATAATCCAAATGTTTATCAATTACAGATTTTAAGAGTATATTTATATAGGAAAAATAGTACACAGGAATATGAGAACAAATTACTGCTAAATGCAACATGGGTGGATCTTACATACATTTCATTAAAGAGCCAGAAAAACACAAATGCATCTTGTATGATTTCCCTTAAAGGTCAAGAATAGGTATAACTAATCTGTTGCAATAGGGGCCAAATGGTGATTACCTCTGGAGATTACTGACTGGGAAGAGGCATGAAAGTTCTTCTTAGGGTGCTTGATAACATTCTACATTTTATCTGAGTAGTGGTTTTATGCTGTTGTTGTTAGGTGCCATTGAGTCATGTAGGACTCATAGCCACCTTCATAGGGTTTTCAATGGCTGATTGTTTTCAGGATTACCTCGGGAGTGGATGGCCACGTCCTTCTCCCATTTCTGCAGTGCTAGGAATTGAACCTGGGACCGCAGAGACTGCAGAGTGGCGCTCTACCAACTGAGATAAATCCCAGTTCAGTGGTTTTATAAGTGTACATATATAATTTCACTGAGTTGTATACTTCATTTGTACATTTATATACATATATATATATATATATGCACACATTATATACATCTTGGTTCAAATATATATTTAAACAGAGATATGTGCATATATATGTATAAATGTATGTGTAATTATATACACACATACTTTTAATAGTATCTGATACATAGTAAGCACTCAATATATCCTAGTCACTTTCATTATTATCATTAAAATCCTCTGGAGTAACCTGAGTGAGTAAAGTTGTCTGGTTTCAAGAGAACGGAAATGAAGGTTGACTATATTTAAGGACTTTCTGAGCTCACATCACTGGGAGGTGGGGTTTGAACTCTGTCTTCTGTTGCTGGTCTAGGGCATGAAGTGCTGCCTGCTCTGCCTCATTTGTTCTCTTTCAAAGGTGACTTGGATTCCATGTCTGCTTCTCAGTGCTCAGGGCATGGTTTCTACTTTCTTTGTGTGTTGTTAGGAGGCTTCTCAAGCCTTCTACTGATTAGGGGAAGCAGGCAGGCAATTAGAGCAAGTATACCTGAGCTTTGGACAGGATGCCTCACCCTAACTGGTTACAAATTAAAGATGTAGTTACAACTTTGTACCAGTTGCTTAGAACTATGCATTACTGTACTTAATCACAATGACTAATTTAGCAAATTATGAGCTAAGAACACAGAGATTGAGAAATGATAGGGTTTTATACAGTGCATCCAAGAGATGCCTGTACATCTTGTATTCCCAGCCTTGCATATGGCTGTGCCCCAAGCAGAGGATAGAAAGAGCAGAGGGGAAAAGTCACTCCACTCAAAGGTCTCTCTGTGATTCCATTCCCAGTTTCTAAAAATACAAATATGGCTACTATTATGATAATCTGAGCTGAACAAATTTTACGCCTGGTTACAGGTGTATCAAAGTTTGCTAAGTAGCTCCTTGTGACCTCACCTGAAGACACCTTCTGTCATCCCTATCACCCTTTACTAAATAATGCCAGCCTAAATCATGGCTGGAAGGAAGGAGACTGTCATTCATCACATTCTTTTGGGAGAACACTATTCTATACCACCATCAGATGTGATTGAAAATTTGATACACTCGTCCTTCCTCAGCCCACATGATGGACACTATTGAAGGAACTGGGATATATCCATTAACAAAGAGAGGAGGATCCTCACTCTTATTGGAGATGAAGAATGAAAAACAAGTTATATGATGTGTTTAAAGGCAATGAGTGCTATGGAAAAAAATAAGCAGGACATGGAGGGTGTGCTGTGCTGCTTGGAACTGGGATGTTGGTGTGTGGGTCCTCTGAGGAGGAGGTGCTTCAGCAGAGGCTTGAAGGAAGTAGAGGAAGAGCCTCCCAGAGGGCAGAGGGAACCCCATATGAAGGCTATGAATCAGAGAGAGCTGCTGTTTTTAAGAAGTAACAAGGCTCAGGCTGGTGCCCCAAGAAAAGAGTGGTAAGAGGAAAAGTCATATTAAAGCATATTTTCAAAATGCTTTAAGGAATGACCTTCTGAGAGCTTCCAATTATTTTCTGCTCCCAGTGCCCTCTGCTTAAAAGGTACTGGAGAAGAAGAGGAACCAGGACTGGATGGATTTTACACCCCTGTGGTGTACCATTGTGTAGGAACAAAGCTCCATGCTAGGGATGACTCGATGAGCTCAGAACTAAGTAATAAATTTAAAAAAAATCAATTTCCCCTCCACTATCCTGTCCAACCTCCCTGGATCTCTGGGCACCATGGCTAGTGAGTCAAGTTTCTGTTCCTACTTAGCTTCAGACAGGATATATTCCATCTCTCATTCTCCCTTCTCTCCCTCCTCTCAGAATCAGGCAGAGAAGGTACAGATTTTATTTTTGCACTTTTGTGGCAAGGCTGATTTATTTTTATCATTATAAATTATTTCCCAGTCTTTAAAAAATATCTCATTTAATAAGATGTATTTCTAAGTGACAATGGTTATACATATTTCAAAAGGCACCCTTGAGGACCATCGAAGAGCCTTGCCAGGCAGGAATGTTTCCAAGTTCTCCTTGTTCCTTGGAGGGTGTATTCTCAGAAGCCAAGTGACCAGCGGGCTGCAAGAGATCATGACATCGGAGGATGCAATACAAAGTAGTGGAGCAACACAAATGCTGCCCTCAGCCCAGCCATCTCTGAACTTGCCTTTGCAACTCATAATGTTGTTATAGCTGGGGTCTAATCTCCTTGGAAATTGAAACTGAAGAAGGTAATAAGATGCTTTTCTATTCAGGCTTCAGTTATGTTTTCATTGGAGGTTGCTGTGTGTAGTTATTATATAAGAAAATGAAGAAAAGTTTCCAGAGCATCCTAGCCAGAGCAAACTTTATAGCATCTACATCATTACAGATACTTCCAGTGATGGATTGAAAACATTTTGACAGGCGGGGTGTAGTGGTACAAGTGGTTCACACCTGCAATCCCAGTGACTCCGGAGGCAGAGGCAAGAAGATGAGTTGGCAGTCAGAGGCAGTCTGAGTAAATTAGTGAGACCCTGGCTCTAAAATAAAATAAAATAAAATAAAATGGGATGGATGTGTGTCCCAGTGGTAGAGCATTTGCAAAGTATGTGCAAGGCCCTGGGTTCAATTCCCAAGTACAAAAAAACAAGCAAACAAAACAAACAAAAAACTATTTTAACACATGAAAATCTGAACTTTATATAGGAGACTACCTTAATATTGATAGAAAATACAAAGATGGCCTTTTGATGTAAGAAAAATGAAAGGCAACAGGAAGAGAAGCAATTACATATAAATAAAAATGAAAACAATAGCAATGACAACAGTGGGTAAATAAAACTAGCAAATATTATGTTTTCATGGGCTGGCTACCAAGTTACAGTTTCTGCCTATATCATCTTATTCAATCTTGCAAAAAATTTATGAAGCTACTATTCTCTGCATTTTTCCAGAAAAGAAATGGAATGTTAGAGAGATTAAATAACAAATTAATTTGAGAAAGCTTAATTGCATCATAGAAGATCTGTGTGCCGGAGTCTTCAGAGAAAAAGGGAAAAGAGGGAGAATAAATAGGAAAGATTTGGGGATGAGCACCGAGAATTTTACAAGCAGGAATACAGAGAACAAGTTCTGTTTTGATGGAAAAAGGAAGATAAAAGTATTTGGGCTTATGAAATGAATGTCATATTAGGAAGCTCCATGAGGTCTGCTTTCAGAGAGAAATGTTCTTTCTTAACTAGTTGACAGGTGTTAGATTTGTCCACAGTTTTTTAAAGCACTTAGCAATATGGGTTATAAGATAATGAAAGGTAAAAATTGTTCCCGGGTGTCAACCACTCATCTGGTGGGAGGAATTGATTGCTTTAAAAGTCAGGAGCTCCTTATTATCACACTTGAGAGCCGAGTGAGATTTTATGGCCCTTACAGTAGTTAAGAGCTTGCTGAGCCCACTCACCTCTCTGAGGGGTGTGTCTCAAAATGGCCCCCAAGGTTTAGTCAATACCCTAACACATGACAATTCCCTCACTTTGCATATATTTTTCTTTTTCTCATCCATCTGCTTGTTCTATCAATTACCTTCATCTCTGTAAAGAGTTTCCAAATCTAAATCACTGAATCCCTGAACTGGACAATTGGGAAGTTTAGAAAACTAAATCTGGTAACAGAGTAGGGTATATCATACTTATCCCTGGTTCCAACAACACAGACTGATCTTTGAACTCTTACTTGGTCTGTCCCATCCTGAGTCTGCCAGAGGTCCAGGCAGGAGGCAAAATGATAGCACTAGGTGATACTTCTCCAGAGTTAGTCATACCCTAGTGACTCTTCCTGACGGAAAACTAGTAGGGGAGGTGGAACTTTTGATGTAGCTCTAAGATATCCCCTCCCAACTTTGCCCTTTCTGTCTTTAACTCAGAGGCTTTAAGTCAGAGGGACTCTATGGGTGGGTGGGGCATATTTTTATTAGCATCTTTTGAAGGTTTTTCAGTTATAATTAGTTAGGCTAAAACTCTAAAGAATCAAAGAGATAAGTCTTAGCTTTGTCTAACATTGACGGGAAGTAATAAAAGCTATTTGCATTGGAAGGGCTGTATAGATTTCTTTGGGGGAAAATGGGTTTTCTGTCTTTCTATCCCTTCTGTTCCTCTTTCTACCATGATTCATCCTGTTCTACATACTCCCCCAATGAGGGATGATAATTATTTTAAGGGAAGAACAGGCAATTTATGTCTCCATTTTCCAAGGCACCCAGTTTTGTGCTTCTCACATGTTGGTGCTCAGTATTTTCTTGCAGGATGGGTGGATGCCCTGAGATGGTAAAAAAGAGGAGATCGAAAATCTCGAAGATTTGCCACCTACCACATGAAATAGGCAATTTACTTAGCTTCTTTAAGCTATAACTACTTTCCCAATCCATAAATCATACCACCTCATAGTTTGTTATGAGGGGACCATGAAATAATCTTCTTAAAACACCTAGTACAGTGCCTGGTGTTATTAACTTGCTCAATAAATACTAGTTAAAGGAGGATACAGATAAACATTTTATTGTTATTTAATTCACATATTGTATAATAAGTTCTGTTATGGGACTTTCATATAATTGTATCATGTACTTTGAGCTTTTTCTCTCTCATTATCCTCTCCTGTTGCTCCCATTCCCACTCCCCCTGCCAGATTTATGAAGATAGGGATAAATATTAAGACAGGGAAAAAATTCAGGGGGCTTATGGTGAAGGACAATGTAGTATATAAGATAGTTTATTCAAGTTGCGTCTTGAAAATGTATCTTGGGAATTCTATAGGGTAGGAGATTCAATAAAAATCCAACATTTGGTACCTAGTGGAGAGTAAGTAGGGAAGTTAGGTACATGATACTGTGTCAAAAGTTTTGAGAAGATTCTTAACCCTTCCAAGAAAATCAGACAGAAAGCCACAATCTCAGCTCAAACCCAAAGAGTAAACCTTTTTTCTCTTTTCTTTCTTTCTTTTTAATTTTTTTATTTTTTTGTGGTAACTGGGGGTTGAACCCAGGGCTTCACACTTGCATGCTTTGCAAGTGCTGGACCACTGAGCTGCACCCTCAGCCCACTTTTTTACTTTGAGACAGGGTCTCATTAAATTGTTCAGACTACCTCTGGTCTCGAACTTGTGATCCTCTTGCCTCTGCCTTCAGACATAGGCATGCCCCACCACACCCGGCCCGGCATAAACCTTTTTTCAAATATCAGCTAGAAACAGGCTCTACATCTCTAGGGGAATGATCTCTAATTTGGTGCTTCCTTCTTTTGTTCTTATAGACTTTGACTTAGCATTTATTGAACACTTGCTATCTAGACACTATGTCATTATAAAGATATTCAAAGATGAATACAAAGCTCATAGTTCCTAGTCTGCCATGTAGGAAGCCTGGAAGTTGTAACTCCTGCCCTCAAAACAAACAAACTGGAGGGGTGGGGACTTGAAAATCAGTTCTTCTTATATCTCTCCTAGAATTGAGGGTATAGAGCAAACTGCCAGCCCCAAATCTGGAGAGACAGGTGAATGCAGAAAATTGCAGCTTATCTGAGGAAGAAGCTGCTGCTGGAGCCAAGTAGGAACATTGAAGGGTAATTAATTGTGAGAGACTCAGTGTGGACCACCTCCAGGGATAAAACCTTAAGGGCCAAATCTTAAGGTAGGTCACCAGATTTTAGGGGTTTTATTTTCAGGAGGAACCTCATGTTCTTGAAGTGAAGACTGAAAAACGCCTTCCCTAACATAAAGAAGTCGTAAAAAACCTTCCAACATGACAAAGCAAAGGCATGGATATTTACAGAAGAGGCTTAGAACAGGTAAATAGAGCCCAAAGTTAACCAGAGAAGGCTGTAGGGTTGACCCATTCACAGTCAGTTCCCAGTTGTCCAAGTTTTTAACTCTTTGGTAATGCTGGAGAGTTCAGAGGGCTACTATGATTGAGGACTAGTGAATCAGAAGGTCAAGGGCTCATAGTGAACACATTGTATATAAGGGAAATCAGAGTTTGGGAGAAGGATGGGCTGATGGAATTAGGGAAGTCAAAGGAAAGAGTTGATGATGTGGCACTGAGTAAAAGTAGATATGAGAGAGGTGAATTGCAAAAAGGTTGGGGAGGATGTGTTAAATCTGGAGGTAAAATAAATGTATTATATAGTTCAATCAGTTTCTATATACTAGGCCAGGCCACAAAGGTCACAGAAAAACAGAGGTGAATATGTTCAAAAGCATCAGCACTGTTGAATGCATAGACATGTCCTATGGGTAGAGGGCAAGTATTGCTATTTTTGTACATTTGCCTTTTACTGTAACAGAATGATTTTTGACCCTCTGACCCAGTTACCTCCTGCCTCCACTTTTTATCTATTACATTGAACTAGCTTTTTATAGGAGATTTCTTCTGGACTATAGGAAGTAGAAAACTGAATGATAAACATCTCCATCTCTATAAACTATTTCAGTGGACTCTCTAAGGTAGAAGACTCCAAACCACCACCACTTCTGAGCCAGCAGGCTCCCTCAGGAGGGAATTGACACCTAAGTGGCAGAAAAAAGGACTTGAGATCCAGTGTGTCTGGGAAATCTGTATCGTTGCTAGCAGAGAGCACAAGTTGACAGCACTTGATTATTTAGGATGCCTGATGCTGGGAAGTGTGAAGCAGACACTAATCATTACCACCAAGGCTGGTGTTCCTTGTACTTCTGCTACAATCTATTTATTTAACTGCCTGTGTGGTATAGATTGAAGTGAACCATGAGGCAATGTCATGAAATCTTAAACTAACAGATCCATGTCAAAGTCTAAAAATTCGCTCCCTGTGTGTTGTGAGTGGGCCTCAACATACCTTGACACAGCCTCAAGAAGCCTTAGATTTCTAAGTGTGCTGCACAAATACTGTTTTCTCTGCATGTTCTCATATGAAAAGGGCTAAGAGAGCAAGAAGTCTGACTCATCATTTTTGATGTAAAAAAATCAAAAGGTAATAAATGAGGTAAAGTGGCTTGGTCAGCTGTTCTGAGTGGTCACAGCTACAGGCCAGTCCAGCCATCTTTCAGTGTGTCTTATCTTAGTTCTTCCTCTGTTGCCTTTGAGATTCCTCAACAGGTTCAGGGTCCTTCCACTAAGAACCTGGACTTCTTATGCTTAAATTATATGTCAATCCCCTTCTAAAACTCTCCAAGGCTCCCCATTGCAATTGCATAAAATCCAAGCTTCTTGGTGTAGACAGATTACAAAGCACTCCTCCACAACCTCAGCCCACATCCCTGGACTTAACCTCCTCCACTCCCTTCTCTCCTTACCACACATGTGACTCCTTTCTATTCCCACCTGAGTTTTCCACCCAAGTAACTCTATACTTGCTCTTCCCTCCACCTTGAACACCCTTTTCTCTATCTTGCTCCTTCTCCTCCTTCAGGTAATGACTCAAATGCCATCTCAGTGAAGCCTTCCCTATCACCCTAGTTCACCAAACTTCTTTTCTGCTTTCTTTTCCTCACAGACCTTCCTTTCATCATTAATGGTCTTATTTGCTTACTTGCTTATTCTGGGTCTCTGGCATTAGGATGTAAGCTGGGACCTTGTGTGAATTGATGCCTCAAAGCCCCACGCAGGGTAGGCATTTCGGTAATTTTGTGAATGAATGAGTTCTCTCCTATTGAAATGTTAAATATCCTAAGTGAGTAATATATTAATTCATTATCAGTTATTAATAGATTATTTATGAGATTGGCCATCAGCTTCTTGCCAGGCTTTTCCCAGTTAGCAGGGATTCATGACTATCTCTAGCAGCTCAATGGTGAGCAAAAGGATTAAATAGGACTGCATATTGGGAAAGAGGTTTTGTAGTAGGAAGAGGAGGCTCAGGTGGGAGAAACTGCCAGAGTAAGGGTACAGACAGTGGAAGACATAAGAAGGGGGTAATAGAAAAAAATGGGTTTGTCAGTGTAATTTGCACTGTCTTTGTTAGAGTCCTCAAAGCCAACACTACACACAGCATTTGTAGAGGCAGCCAAGTGGCGCTGGAGACATCAACGCCTTTATCCCACCTTAAATGTGAGCCTCTTTCATATCATCACCTCTGTAGTATACAAATGCCTGCCATTGTCCATCCAGATTCCTGCCAACTGGTACCACTTGCTAAGAGGAAGTTTGGAGGAGCCACATAAGCAATTACTAGGTAGAAGCTGGAAGAGGAATCTGAAGAAATGGATTTATAAAGGCTCCAGGGGCCTGGTTCTTTCTGGAACCATTCATGAGATGAAGCCAGAGAAAAGAAAATGGGAGGGGAGAGGGAGATGTCAAAGCGATGAGAGTGGGGGGCAGAGAGAACTCCTTTAGGAGTTCAGCAACAATGATGATTAAGGCTTTTGGACATGATTAACAACAGCGACACTCTGGTCTGCAGGGAGAAATGAATAACTATTAGAAGCAGCCCAAACATCTAGGTGGGAAGCATTTAATAGACATCCCCTTTGACAGACAGCACCACTCAGAGCTGCATGGACAGAAACAGAAAAGGCTCGAGTTTCTTATCCTCTCCTACTCTCTGACTTTCCCTTGATCATTCCTTCCGGGTAGGGCTATGCCCTTCCCATCTGACTATTCTGCAGGCCCATGGCAAAGACTTACGTAAGGCATATGCAGAGAAATAACAGGATTTCTGGGAAGCAGCCCTTAAAGGCTTATTTTTTAAAAACTGCCTTGCTAAATTTAGGGAAATGATTCAGAAGACACCCCCACTCCATCACATGCACACCTCCCTAGCTAGTGTTCCACGCACGTTTAACTGATTTTCTTGGCATTTTATTATTTTTTTTCTAATGTCAGCATAGGGTTTTACGTCTGCCTATAAAGGTTCTTGCTGTAGGGATCATTGCCCTCCCTCTCCCCCTTTTTAGGTTAAGTGATGGCTTAGACTGAGATGAATAAAATATAAGTCAGTGTATGACAACTCCTCATACGAAACAGAAACTAGGGAACTGCTTGGTTCACAAGGGAAAATATATGCTCTGAAGACCTGGGGAGTTTGGGGGTAATTCTTCTTCGCAGTCACAGGACATCAGTCTTGAAATGTCAAGCTGAAAACAAGCACCTGATATTAGATTCATGGTATTGGTTCATTCATTTGGTTCCTTCCCTAATGCCAGGATGCAGGAGGCTGTGTGGAAATCAATACCAGTTGAGAAAGCACAGTAAGTATATGGGGGGGAGCTGTTAATCTCAGTGGACTTCTGGTAAGTCAAATGTCACTGAGCATATAATTTCTTCTTTTGGCCTCAGTTTCCTCATGTATAAAACAACAGGGTTGGATTGGATCAACCCCTCCCATACTGATCCGTAAAACTCTAATGAGGAAATAGTACACAGTCCCATCCCTTTTTGATCATTCAGAAAGCTCAGTAGCACTTTAAAGTCTCCATATGTTCTGTAATTAAAAACACCACAATTTTGTTAATCACATTATTTTCCAAAAGAAATTAGCCATGAAACAACCCTTACATCTCCTTCCTTGCCCTTTTAACCTTTTAACTTCTATTTCATTGGGCCCTAGTGCTCTTTGGCATTCATTTCTGTGCATCTTGAACTAAATGATCTTGCAGGTGACCTTGCAGTTTCCTTCCACCTCCTTATTCTGCTCAGTCCTGCCATGAGAGCCTACTTCTTGCCAAGCATGTGCTGGTGGAATGAGAAAAGACAAAGTCCTTTCCTCCACGCTATTCACAGTTGTAGTCTGTGCTGGTCTATGTGATAGAAAAGCAACTTGTCTGTTAGCTGATCATATCACTTTGAAGGCTAAGCACGATGCCTCCAGAGTTAAAGATTGCTTCCAGTTCATTGCCTGATAAAGAGTTTGTCCTTCATGGTTTACATGTGAGTTCATCAGAAATATGGGAAACCACAAGGAAATGCTAGAAGAAAACTGTCATTGTTTTCCCAACAAATCCCCTACACCCTGGGCTAAGAGAGCTCCGTCCTGATTCCAAGGATGACTACAATCAAGTGGATCATTATAGGATAAGGCTGTAACTGTTAAGGATCACGCAGATAAGCATCAGGAGCTTCTGCTCGTGACTGGAGTGTCTGAAATTCACTTGAGGGAAACAAGATTGCACTAAGAACAGGAAGACTCTTGTTTGATGCAAGGGCAGCTGAAAATCTGTTTCAGGATATTTTATCAAAACAATTCTCTGATTTGGGATTCTCTCTCCTGGTCAAGGCAATTGCAAATCTGCCTCCAGCTTTGCAGCTAATGGTACCACCCACAGAGTCTCCATATGGCCCCTTCACTAAGGACATTTGTTACAACTTTAAAGTGGCCCCTAACTGTGCCATAGGCACCATAGTACATGATATTTAGCTACCAGAGATAGTACTGGGTGGCAGGACTACAAAGAGAAAAGGCTGGCATAAAGGATGCCGTTTCTGGATGCTCTGAGGACAGATGGAGCACCTAAGGAATGCGGACACTTCCCAAACAACAGCTCACTTTTAACGAGAACTCAGAAATAAGCCTTCTCTTGGCTATTCTTCCCATAGAGTGTGAACAGAGGTGACATCTGATTGGAAGAGAAGTAAATGGAAATGCAAAAACTGAAACAGAGATGGGCAGAGACTCTGGGAAGGAAGGAAGGCAACTGATGAGCAGTGAGACCACAAGATGATGAAACTGAGCAAATGTAAATGAAAGAATTTGAGGACTAGAGATGGATTCAATTTCAAGTTCAGGGAAATCAAATACCCACTCCTCCCAGCCCCCATATGTGTAGCAGCAGGCAAGAGAGAACATTGTTCCCTAAAAAGAGAGTGGGATGTTAGGAGAGAAGTGGGGGAACAAGAAATAGCAGTTATTATGCCACTGTGCATTTTCCTAAACTAGATGACCACTTGAAGGCGTGTTGCTGCAGGGAGCCGAGTTGAACCCGCCTCCAGGGGACACTTGACTTCCTAATTAGCTTGTCTCATTACAGACTTCCGTGATGCACTTGAGGTGGGCGGCTTTAACCACCGCAGCTTTGGCAGTCCAGGGAGAAGATGGGGTCAAGCCAGGTGGTAGCACCAGCTTGGTGTAGGGGCCCCACTGGGCATGGGGTCCCAGAGTGCCAGAAAAGCAAAATGGCTGCTGAATCTTAACTCCTTTCTCACTTTCTTCTCCTCCCTGCCTGCATCTCCTGTCATAACCCTTTCCAATCTTGATGTCAGAGTTTTCCCCTCTTATTTCTCTTTTCCCCCCCTGGTCACTTTATCACTGCCACACCGGACCCACAGTCTATCTCATTACTGACTGTCTTATCAACACATCACCCCACTCTGTGTCACTGTCATTATCCTGTAATTAATCACTCTGCAGACTTCTGACCCCAAGAAATGCCAGCAATCTTTTTCCACATTTTCCTGCTTGCACAACTGACCACTAGAAAAAAATATCTCACTGTATTATTACACATCAGTTAGAGAAAAGTCTATTACTTGTTTCCCATCAGTCCTCTGGCATCTCTGACATTCCTTTCCTTTGCTACTGGTGTCTCCCTTTCTTTTCAGAGGCTGCCTGGTATATCCCTGACTTCCCAAGCCTTTTCTTACTCCTGCCCTTCCCCACCCTGCTCCCAAGTCAGCAGATGGCCTCACTGTTGTGTACACACACAGACCAATATCATATTGAATCCAAGCAGCTGGGTCTTCTTACATGAAATGCCCTTTTAATCCAGGAAGAATCTTAATGAACTTGCATTTGCAAAGGAAGTCTTAGCCCACCATAGACGACCATGGGTTAATGATAATGGCTTGACCTAATAGAAAAGTTTAGCATTCCCAAGGATAACAAAACAGAGGAGGAGCAAACAGTGGAGGTAGAAGGAACCAATAAGGGAAGAGTCAAGATTGCCAAAGTAGGCTGACATTCCTAGCTGGAAAACCCAGTGAAAGATACAGTGAGGAAAACTCAATGGCTTTTAAGAACCAGAGGGAACTATGTTCACTGAGACACTGCTTGTATTGTTAGGATAAATATTCCTTTTTGGCCCCTCTTCAAAAACCTCTGCAAAGTTTACCACAAATACAATTGCTTTGTAAGTACCTTGTCTGATAGAATTTAAGGAGCAATTTTCTATCAGGGACAATGAGATGCAGATATTAGAGTGCCCACAGAGAAGGGAATTTCTTAACCCAACTGATTCAGTAATAGACAGGACTAAGATGCAGAGAGCTGGGGTTAAGCTCAGTTGGCAGAGGGCCACTCTGCAATCACTGAAGTCCTGGGTTCGATTCTCAGCACTGCAAAAATGGGAGAAGAACATAGCAATCCACTTCAGAGACAATCCTGAAACAATTCACCATTGAAAACCCTATAAGGGTCGCTATGAGTTGGACATGACTCGAGGGCACCTAACAACAACAGGACCCAGAGAAGCCCAAGAAAATTCAAGCCCTGGGAATCTGCAGAAATCTGGGGAAGGCCTTATGGCTTTCACAGATTTGAAATGATATATCTTATCTCAACTTAGAGTGGATAAGAGGAAGCTTATTGTTGTTATTAGGTGCCGTCAAGCCAGATCTAATGACCCTATGTATAACAGAATGAAACACTCCCCAACACTGTGCCATGCCCAGCATGATTGATTATCACTGCTTCTCTGCTATTCATAGGGTTTTCAATGGCGATTGTTTAAGGAGCAGATTGCCAGGTCCTTCTCCCTAGCCTGAAGCACCTGGTATTCTTAGGTGGTCTCCCATCCAAGGACTAAACAGGCTGACTCTGTTTAGCTTGAGATCAGGCAGGACCGGATGCCAGGATGCTGTGGCTGCAGAGAGGAAGCTAGCAAAGGAATATTTGTATTAAAAAGAGAGGAAGAGAGAAGGGTGGGGGGACTTCAAATTCTTCCAACTTAACCCCCATTCTACAAACATATGTTCAGCTATACCCCATTTTACCTCACTTTCATTCATCTCAAAGCAGAGGTCGTCTGATTCCATAGAAGAACAAACCTAAGTGCCAAATGCCTATAGCCATAGCGACGTGGCATCCAATCCTGTCAGATCTCAGAAGCTAAGCATGGTCAGACATGGTTAGTACTTGGATGGGAGACTGCCTGGGAAACCAGGTGCTGTAGGCTTGGGAGAAGGACCCAGCAACCCCCTCCCAAAAATCAATCCTCCATTGTAAACCCTATGAACAGCAGAGAAGCACTGACAATAGTGTTTCCCCTGTTGTATGTAGAGTTGCTATGAGTCAGATACCAACCCGAGGGCACCTAAGAACAACAAAGTGTCAAGTAGACCTGCTTTGGGATTTTATCTTTAACCTGAGTAGCTGAGTGTGGCCCTGAGCAAGTTGTTTAACTTCCCTGAACGAAGGCCAACTTTCTTAGCTATAAAATGAGGAATAAACTCCAGGAAGGTTGTTAGGTTTAAATGACATAATGCATATGAAAGTAACCCCTAAGAGGGATCACAAGGAAGCGCTACACCGGCACTAAGGCTTCAGGTCTTCTGAATAAAAGATCAAGAGAAAGCCCCAGACATTTTGCCTCCACATCCCAAATGCTCTCAGCACAACTCTTAAAGCCTCCTATCAATATCTGCCTCGAGTCCACCCAAACAGATCTCATTATGGCCTGTCCCTGCTTGTAACAGTCACAAGATTGCAAGGGCCCTCCTCATTTCTCATTTTCTCAGCCCTATATGGCTCTCGGCAACCCCAGGTCTATCCCATAATCCTACTCTCCCCAGATCCCAAACCATGTACATTGCCTTCTCGAATTCATGGTCATTCATAACAAAACTTCCTTATACCACCAGCCTTTTCTCCGAACATTCCTTTCACTTTCTTGCTCTAATGAAAAGTTGTCTCTCCCTTGAGGCCTCTGCCACCAGTAGAGTGGGAGCTGCTTTCCTCCCAGAGTCCCCAGACTGTGGGGCCTGGAGGCAGAAGAGGTCCTTCTTGCTGCTCATCACTCTCCCTCCTCCCCAAATACCCCTCCTTTGAATCATATGTCATCAGACTGTACCACCTACCACCCCTCTCTGCAGCTATAACTTGCTGACATTTGGCACATTGTCACATTCTCCAACAGGACTTCTGTCTTGATTCTCGGTGGTTAATATACTAAAAGATGAAACTTCTGTGTTGTGGATACTGAGGTATTTCATTAAATGCATCTACACTGATGATTCTGTCCTCCACCCTCTCTCAGGCTCTGATTCCCCTGGTGCCCACCCAGGACCTGGTCATAACAAATCACTACAACTCTCCCATGGTGCCTTATCCTTGATCTCCCTCTTATAATTTCAGATTTCTTCCTCTAGAACCCCAGATCCCCAGAACCCCAACCCTACCAGGATCTACAATCCATTGATCCAGCCACCTGTTTGCTGCCCCCACCCTTGTCATGCCCCTCCCCTACCCTCCTTAGCTAACATTCCACAGTCAGTCATTAGCAACTTCTGCACATAGACCATCACTGTTCATGTCTCGCTTGTTTCATTATATTTGCTTAGCCTCCAAATTTGATTATTTCTCTTTACTGCTCTGGCCTATGAACTCAATGCTCTGGAAGTGGCCAAGAACAAGAACAAAACTGTGCTGACTTGTCTTGCTTGAAATTCATGCTCTTTACCTCAAGGGGACCCCTAATGCTGCCCAGAAGCCATGCTGTATTTCCCCATACATTCACCCTCCTACGCTACTAGATGATTACTTCACATCTCTTTCTCCTCACACATCCAACACCTCTACCCCCCTTCTCACTCTCAGCATCTGCTGACCTTGCTTCTTACTTTCCTGGCAGAATTGGAACAATCAGAAGAGAATTTCCACAAACTCCCACTACCTTGTCAACCCACCTCCAACCATCTGCACCCATAATATTCTGCTTTCCTCTGGTTACTAAAGATGAACTATATGTTCCTCCCTAAAGCCAATCCCTCCCTGGTGTAATTAAGAATATCTGGCTGGGGTGAGTGGAGGAGGGTATATGTGTGTGCATGCACACATTTAGGTGTGTGAGAGAGATTTCAATTTCTTGCTATTATAAGACTATTAGAGATATCTTGTTGTTGCTGTTAGGTGCAATTGAGCTGGGTCTGACTCAGTGACCCTCATAGGGTTTTCAGTGGCTAATAGTTTCTGGATTGTTTTGGGAGTGGGTTAGCAGGTCCTTCTCCCATTTTTGCAGTGCTAGGGATTGAACCCAGGGCCTCAGAGAGTGCAGTGTAGCACTATACCAACTGAGCTAAAGCCCATCTCCATTAGAGATGACTTGTTGCTGTAGTTAGACACCTTCAAGTGAGTGTCCTACTCAGAGCAACCCTATGTACAAGAATGAAATACTATTTTCATGCTTCTCTGCTATTCATAGGGTTTTCAATGGCAGATTGGCTTTAGGGAGTGGGTTGCCAGGTCCTTCTCCCATGCCTACAGCACCTGGTTTCCCCAGGCCGTCTCCCATCCAAGTACTAATGAGGGCTGACCCTGCTTAGCTTCCAAGATCTGATGGTATCAGATGCCACAGTGGTATAGCTGCAGACAGAGATAACATAGAGCCTAGATATTTTGAATTTGAGATACTTTTATTCGAATAGATTCCTAAAAACTGTAATGGTGAGGGAAAAGTTTATTTTCATGACACTGTGTACAAGGCCTGTGCAATAAGTAGCTTCTGAAGTTCAACAGAACTAAGGTACAATAAAAATAAGAGTGGCATTTAGGAAATATGACTGAATTTATCCACTACAATGCAATTGCTCAAAATCATTCTTTCATAGTCACTCCTTTCTGAAAAATTGTCATTTTTTATGTTTACAGTTTTGCTCAGAGAAATAACCAAAAACAAAGCAATAAAAAGCTAAAATATTAATTTCTGCTTGTTTTATTTGTGCCAATTCACAGAAAATAATGTTGGAAAACAGTTTTAATTATATGATTTTTCTTATCAATTAGTATTTATGAAATTGAATTAGCAAACATTTTTAATAGTCCAAGAATGCACAGGCACCTACATAACTCCATGAACACTTTGCTGAGTTTGGAGAAAGGACAGCAGGTTGTTGTTTTTGTTAGGTGCCATCGAGTCTGCTCTGACTCATAGCAGCCCTCATGGGGTTTTCAATGGCTGATTGTTTCAGGATTGCTTCAGGAGTGTCCTCCCATTTTTGTGGTGTTGGGGATTAAACCTGGGTCCTCAGAGTATGGAGCAGCATTCTATCAACTAAGCTAAACCCCAGCCCCAGAAGAGCAAATAGAAGGTCAATTAAATCCTATACATTCCTATATAAATCCACCTTCTTGGTATGTATTCTGTCATGCATAGTAAATAGTGTTGGCATTTCCATGTGGTGATTCTGTGTAGATTTTTCCACTATGAAAGCAATGTATCTACAATTAAATGAGGTGATTTAACATTTGCTTTTTAAGAATCTCTTCTCCATCCCTAAATGCAATAAAGTCCCAATGAAGAAATTAAAAAATAGATCCAATGGAAACAAGATAGATAGAAGGAAGCCACAGATAAGAAAATTTGACAGTTCTGAAAAATCTCATTTATACAAGGTCCAACTACCACAAGGAGGAGAAGTGAGCAATGTAGCAGAGTAGAGTCAGCACCAGCCCACGTAGCTGCAGGAAGGTAACTTTCCAGATAGGTTCCTGGAAAAGTTTAGCATTTAGAGATCCAGGCACTGCCAAAGATGAGA
This sequence comes from Pedetes capensis, assembly GCA_007922755.1. Taxonomy (NCBI): domain Eukaryota; kingdom Metazoa; phylum Chordata; class Mammalia; order Rodentia; family Pedetidae; genus Pedetes; species Pedetes capensis. The sequence goes on along the minus strand of VMDO01005823.1, from coordinate 27,730 downwards.
ATAAGTCAGAAACTGAAACCAAAAGGCTTCCCTGAAATCTATATAAGAAGTTAGATCCTCCCAGATTCCCTTCTGAAAACTACACAGCTGGATGACCCATCCCTGCAAAAGAGTAGAAGTTGATTTGCCAGTGAAAGTGAAGGAGGTGTGTACATGTGAGACACCAGGCACTGAAAACAGGAAAATTCAGTGAAATTTTGCATTTTAAACAATGAGATTTTTTTTCCATATCTTGCTGCCAGAATAGAGAGAAACATGTACCATCCCACTTTCCAGAAAAGATATTAAGGGATTATTCTATTTGGATGTTGAATAGCCTCAATGAAAGAATTTTCAAATACTAACCTATGTGGTTCTCTCAGTGAGCAGTTAGCCTCTGCACATACCATTGTGAAATGCAATGTTGTTGTTGTTGTTAGGTGCCGTCGAGTCGGTATCCGACTCATAGCGACCCTCATAGGGTTTTCAATGGCTGAGTGCTTTGGGATTGCCTTGGGAGTGGATTGCCAGGCCCTTCTCCCATTTTTGCGGGGCTGGGAATTGAACTCGGGGCCTCAGAGACTGCAGCACAGAGCTCTACCCACTGAGCTATATCCCAGCCCAGTGAAATGCAATGGATGATCCATAAAGGTTTATAACTTTTTAGTACCTTATTTTAAAATTGAATAGTCAAAAATCATAAGACATTTAAAGACAGCCCCTAACATGGAAAAGAGAAACAATATGTTGGGAAAAGGACTCAGAAGAAAAACAAAGGCCACAAAGAAAAGAATAATAATATTTTGAGCTGGGCATAGAGGCAAACACCTATAATACCAGTGGCTCAGGAGGCTGAGGCAGGAGGATTGAGAGTTTGAGGCCAGAGGCAGCCTGCATAACTTAGTGAGACCCTGTCTCATAATAAGAAATAAAAAAGGGGCTGGGAGTGTGCAACTCAGCACCTGGCCTGTACAAAACCCCTGGGTTAGATCTCCTAGTACTGCAAATAAATGAATTTTTTGAAAGAGGAGAAAAATACTGCAAAAAAGAATGTGATACTTAAAAAAATAACAGGCTGTGCTACAGCAACACACACTCAATTTTCAATGAGTTAGGACAACTAAAGTTTATTTCTCATTTATTCTAAGTACAAAACAATCAAAAGTTGCTGCCTTTTATCTGGTACACAGAGATGCAGACTCCCTTCATTTTATGATGGCAGCATCCTTGCATGTGGCTTATAAGGACACCACAGCTGGAAGTGAGAGGGGTGGGCTGAGGCATGGCTTTTAGTGCTGTTGTGTGGGAGTGACATGTCAGTTCTCACAGACTATGGACCAGAATTAGTCACATGGCCCTGATCTGATGGAGGCTGGGAAATGTAGAGCTTTGTTGGGGTATGGAGTATTTGTTGAGGTGCTTATCTCTAAAATAGAAACTATCAGATAATAAGAAAGGGCTCTTGGAAATTTGTAATAGCTGAAATGAAAGTCTATAGAAAATTTAGAATTTAGAGATTTTGTATTCAGGAAATACGTCTTGAAAACAGAGACATTCAGAAAGGTTTATAATCCATCCAAACATTAGGAACCTTATGACGAAAACAGACAAAAGGAATGAGGGGAAATTTTCTATGAAGTAACACCAGGAATCAAGCATACACTAAAAAATCACAAGTCTCCAGACTAAACATGCCTACCAACTCAGGCATTGATTTTTTGTGCAAAAACCAGTGGCCAGGAATCATGTGACATAACACTAACCATTTGTGCTTAAAAATCAAACCCTCAAAGGCCTAGTCTGCCGTAGGCTTAGAGGAAGGAAGCAGTACAACTGGAGAGTACTTTGTAGAACCTGTTCAGTTTAGTGCACAATGCTTTGTCTCATGTTATCAACCAACATTATGTAATGATTGCATTTCCATGGCACTCGATCATCCTCATAGCTATTACATTTCATGATTACAAATATTCCATAGAATAGATATATCATATTTTATTTAAACCCTTCCATGATGGTTAGACTTTAATGCTTCCACTATTTTGCTGCTCTAAATAGACTGTTAAGAATACCTTAATGCCTAAATTTTAATTTTAAATTTTAGATTTCTTTAGGATGGATATCCTCAAGCCATAAAGAGGGAGAAAGTCTTCTATTTCCATTATTCATAGATTTTACAAAACTTGACTTCCAGAATGATTGCACCAGTTCCTAACACAGCCAGGCATAGGTGCACATAATTGTTTAGCCACTCACCAGAACTGGATGTTTTTATTAAGGAATTCTTTTGCTAACTTAGGAGGAAATGGATTTGTATTTTTCCTTCATATATTTATAATTTCACTTTAATGAATTATCTTTTGCATGTCATAGGTTTCATGTAATTTGCTTATCTATCATAATTTTCTTATTGCTTTGTAAGATATCTATTAATCCTTTGTCAGTTACTTACTTGCCTTTTAGTTTTTAACATGCAAGTATTTCTCTATATTAATCCTTTACCAGTTAGTTCTGTTGTTGTTGTTAGGTGCCGTTGAGTCGGTATCCGACTCATAGCGACCCTCATAGGGTTTTCAATGGCTGACTGTTTCTGGATTTCCTTGGAAGTGGATTGCCAGGTCCTTCTCCCATTTTTGCAGTGCTGGGAATTGAACTCGGGACCTCAGAGACTGCAGCGCAACGCTCTACCAACTGAGCTAAATCTCAGCCCACCAGTTAGTTATATTAAAAACTAAAATGCAAATAAGTCTTTAGAATCCTTATGTAATCAAATCTGTTGATATTTCTTTAGTGATTACTTCTAAGCACGTGTTTCTGTATAAAGTGGATAACTACTTAATTTCTTGTTTTACTATGATTAAATTTTTATACATAAGTTTCAGTAAAGTAAATTCAGTATTTAATGAGTGCCCCCTATATTTCGGGTACTGGCAGTACCAGATGAACTGAAGAGGTCCTTTTCTCAGTATCTTACAGAACAATTCTTTACAGTAGCTCCAGAAAATTTTAATCCATCCCTGATATATGTGCACTGAACACAAGGATTTCTTTTCCCATTGATGTCTCATGTCAAAAATTCATATATGCAAATATATTCTATTTTATTTCAAATCAGAACTATAATGTTCTAATCATAGCTTATGTTCTAATATTGTGAGTTCAAATTGCTGTATTTTTCATGATTTGTGTCTGATTCTAAACAAAATTTAATATCATTTTCCCAAGTAATTCCCCAGATATTGTAATTTTTATTGGAATTGAATTAAGATCATGCAGGTAGAAAATAGTTAAAGTCCTTACATTGTTGTTGTTGTTGTTGTTGTTAGGTGCCATGGAGTTGGGTCTGGCTCATACTGACCCTGTGTACAACAGAATGAAACACTCCCCAACACTGTACCATGCCCAGTGCTATTGTCAGTGCTTCTTTCCTGTTCATATGATTTTCAATGGCAGATTGTTTTGGGAGTGGATTGCCAGGTCCTTCTCCCTATCATGCTGTACCTAGTACTCCCAGGCAGTCTCCCATCCAACTACTAACCAGGCCAACCCTGCTTACCTTCCAAGATCAGGCAGGAATGGATGCTAGGGAGCTATGGCTACAGACTGAATTAAGATCACATAGGTAGAAAATAGTTAAAAGTCCTTACATTAAGATGTTTCATTTTAGAATATGGTAGTTTTCTTCATCTGTGTTAATAAAGTTTGTAGTTTAATACTTGTATAGCACTTAGTAAAGTATTGGCTGTTTAATGTTTAGCACTGTCTTGGTGGTATTGTATATAAGAAAATCAATGAGGAAAAACTAAAAGGCAATAAAAGCCAACTAATGAGCAGAGGAAAATAAAGACAGAGGTGAGTACATTTGTCTTTGCAATGTCTAATAAAATTATCAGCTATTTTAAACAAAGTTTTATATCTTTTAATAGTTTTAGGCTGCTTTGCTAGATAATTTGGTCTCATTTTTGTTGCTGTTTTTTTATCTAGTATTCATAAAGTATGTATATTTTATAGGACCTGGGGTGGCAATGTCTGCCAGTGATTCAGAGATAAAATTAATCATCTAAGAAGGCTTTTTATTAGTTTCGTTTATTCATATTATTGACTCAGTAGTCCTGAGGCCTGTCTACCTACTGCTGAGTAACAAAACACTGAATAACTAGGTGGCTTAAAACAACAATCATTTATTTTTGCTCACACCAAGAGCCAGGTAGAGTTTGACAGATCTGGGCTGGGCTCTGCTGCTCACTTCAGGCCTGCAGGTCAACAGGGAGGCTCTGCTTTAGGCTGCAAGTGGCAGAGTGATATTGTACTGTATGAGTCTCCTCCTCACTACAACTTGGGGCTGGGGGTTAGCTCAGTTGATACAGTGCTGCTCTGTACTGTCTGAGGCCCTGGGTTCAATCCCTAGCACTGCAAAAATAGGAGAAGGACCTGGCAGCCTACTCCCAAAACAATCAGCCATTGAAAACACCACGAACAGCAGAGAAGCACTGACATAGTGCTGGGCCAGGGATGGTGTCAGAAATGTTTCATTCTGTTGTGCATAGGGTTGCTATGAGTGGGACCCAAGTCCATGGCACCTAACAACAACAAATCTCACTGGCCTGGCATGCCCTTCTCATGGTAAATGGCAAAAGTACACATGAGCAAGTGGAAATGAAACATGAGTGGAAGGACTGATTCCAAAATGAATCCCCACTCAGAATGAAGCCATGTCAAGGATGTGAATGCAGACGATGGCAGAATTGGGGCCAATAATTCTATGGCCCCAATAATTCTAGGGTAGAAGAAACTGGTGAAAAAATATCTATAAGACCCAGGAGAGGCTGAGACATGAAGTAGGGATGTTTTAGACAAGTTCTCTCAAAGTAAGGACTGCCAGAGACCAGCATGGGTTTCTGCTATCATCCAAAGAAGAAAACCAGAAAGTATGGAAAAGAAATAACAGCAGAAAGAATTTTAGACACTTTCTAGCTTCTTCCAAGTTATTACCACCTTCCAAACAAAGTGCTGTGTATTTGCCTATGGGGATCGAAAGGAGTCAGGTAGCTGGGAAGACTCCTCTGCATTCAGTCCTAGGGAAGAGGGTCTCACAGAGTAAAAGTAAAACTAGACAGACTGGTTGAGGTTAACCTTTGCAGAATGCTATTATTGTGAGGCTTCTGGCCCTGATGGGCTATTTGGAGAGGATGAGAAATCTGCATCGGAGCTGGATGTCATTGCTGACTGCTGTAATTCAGAGACTCCAAAGGCTGAGGCAGGAGGATCATTGTGAATTTGCAGAGGTAGCCCGTGCAGGTTAGTGAGATCCTGTCTCAAAAATAAAATGGGGGCCTGGAGGTGCAGCTCAGTGGTGGTGCACTTGCTACGCAAGCACGAGATCCTGATTTCAGCCCCCAGTACTGCAGGGGGGCAGTGAAGGACAGAGAGAGAGCGAGAGCAAGAGCGAGAGCGAGAGAGAGAGAGAGAGAGAGAGAGAGAGAGCGCAAGCGAGCACACTACATGGCCATGGAGTTACTACCCTGCACCATTGCTTTTCTGCTGATAAATCCCCAAAAGGATTTGGGGGAAATTTAAGGATCAATGTGAGGGTAGTGAAGAGGGGTAGATTCCCAAAGATTTCATATATTTTGACTCAGTTCACACCCCCTTCTGTATAGAGAGTTGATCACTCTCATTCTTCCCCCAAATCTGGATCCAGGAGGAGCCAATTAGGGAAGAAGTTTTCAGAGGGAAGAGATTGCATCTCCCAGAGTGGGAGAGTTTCTGAATTTCCCACATCCTTCCACAATACTTAATTCTGATTTTATCCCCAACTGTTACTTATACTGACTGTTTTTCAGATATCTATTTTAAATTACATAAAAACAAGGTTTAATTTCCTGTCAAGATGCACAAATTTGTTAATGGTCATACTTATTTGAAAGTCCCATTTTATGGTAGTAATTTAAAGCCATTTACTAGCCACTTGTACTTTTCCTTTGCTCCACAACAATTCAAACACCAAACTCATTTTAAGGAATTAACTACGTTGTCTATTTAAAAATCTCCAAGCTCATAAATTTATGAAAGACATGTTTTCCTTGCAAGAGAACTTTGGTTTAATCAGTCAAAAGTTTTTTTTATAATCATATCCAGAAGAGCAGTTGGAATGAGGTTCATTTGTTTTCATATTTAATAATCCAATGTCATTGACCATAATTCATCTGATTTTCAACGATCAGACTGGGAATGTAAGCTGAGCACTGTGGCACACACCTGTAATCTCAGCAATTTGGGAGGCTGAGGCAGGAGGCTTGCAAGTTTGAGGTTAGGCATAGCCTAAGCAATTTACTGATGCTATCTTAAAACTAAAAATTAAAAAGGGGGTTCTAGGGTGCAGTTCAGTAGTGGGGTTCCCTTAGGTTCAATCCCCCAGTACCAAAAAAAAAAAAAAAAAAAAAAAAAGGAATGGAGAGAGCCACACCTGCATTTTTTAGATTTTGTTGTTAGGTGCCATCCTGCCACTGTCCACTCATAGCGACCATATAAACAACAGATGAAACACTATTGTCGGTGCTTCTCTGCTACTTATAGGGTTTTCAATGGCTGTTTTTGTTTTTGTTTTTTGAGGGAGGGAGTGAGCTGCCAGGTCCTTCTTTCACACCTACAGCACCTGGTGTTCCCAGATCATCTCCTATCCAAGTACTAACCAGGCCTCACCCTGCTTTTGAGATCTGACAGGATCGGTTGTCAAGTGGGTGGTACGGCTGCAGGTTTTTAGATCTTAGGGTGATACTAATCTTTGCAATTTCCCTGGGATAAAAGATTATTTTAGTCTTGGTGCAGGCATAAAAAGGGGGGGGCAAGTGGTGTGAAGTTTCAGGGGCTTCTACTTCTCACTCTTCCCACACTAGGACTTGTTACAGTGCAGGTCAAGGAATGAACGTGAAAGGTCTGCAGAATGCCAAGTCTAGTATGTGTCTTCCAATTACAAAGTTGGGAGCAGGGAAATGAATACAGTGTGGGACTGTGGGCCCACTGGATCTGCTAGGAGGTGGATCATAGTCAAGATTCCATTCGTGGCCTGAGTCCCATGTGCCCCCACCCTAAGAGGGGTGCCAGGTGGATGCTTTGAGCTCCTGGGCATTAGCATTAACTCAATGTCTCTAAGAGCTTTTGAAACATTAGGCAAATGGCCAAAGATCTCTGGGGGAGGAGTGGGGAAATAACAGCTGGATATACTTGCTATGTATACCACATACTGCAACATCCTTCCTCATGGACACCTGGCCTGTCCTTTAGCCAAGAGCTCAGTGAGAGACTAAGATCTATAAGAGCAGCTGATTTCAGCCTTCTGCCCAACCACTCTTGATCTGTTTATCATATACAATAAGTTGTACCCTTGGCTGCTGGGTCCTTCTCCCTGGTCTGTCTTAGTCTGGAAGCTCAGCTGAAACCTGTCCATCATGGATGGCCCTGCTGGTATGGGAAATACCAGTGGCATAGCTTTCAGTATTACAGTAACATATAAGCCCCCACAACACAAGCTGACAGACCCATGGGGGTGCTGCTAGTAGAGAACCCAAGTCCATAAGCACAGATCCTATCACCAGTCTTGGTTTACAAAACACAGCTAATGCTGAGATTCTTAATTATGCTGAAGCTGCCCTCACTGGTCTCTTTATAAGCTTTCAGCCAGAGTAAGGGATAGAGGACTTTGTCCTCAACAATGGGGAACAGGCTAATTCTTTAAGATCAGAGAATATGAAGGAATCAAAGTGCATCTATGCAGAGATATTGCTAGATTAGGGTCACAGTCTTTCCCAATTAAGCTGTGATTTTGGCTATGAGACGTACGTAGCCCGAGAAAACTGCCTTCTCAGCAGTTTGCACTATTGCAATTAAGTCCCACGCTTGATCTTCAACTATTTCTGCTCCCACCCCATCGTGATTGGAGGAGCTACAGCCTTCTGACTCTCGTGTTTTGCTTTAAATTTTTGACTAATTGATATGAGCACATAATTTTCAATCTTAAACCACTTGTCCAGTTCCAGAGAACTTACTATTTTCCTTCATCTCTCATATGCCTGAAGTTTGGCACTAGCTAGTGCCTCCCCTTCCACCTGAGTCCCATTCAGTTTATTACAGATCCAATAAAGATGGAAATCTTAACAATCATATTGTGTAGTGTATCAAGTATTATCAATTTTCCACCTACCTCCACTTGTGGCATCCTCATTATCATCCAGATAGCTGTGGCGCCAACTCTGTAATCCCATCCTTAGCATTAGCTCCCTGGAACCAGTACAATGCCTGCTGTCTTAGGTTGTTTTTCCTGAGCAGCCAGGACAGAGAGGAAGATTCTCATAAATAATTGGGAAGTGCCCCCAAGATAAGAGGAGTGAAGGAAGCAGGAAAGGTGTAGAGGACTAGTTTCAGTTTGGTCCCATAAGGAGCCCCAAGCTACACCACAAAGTAACGTGCCTTAAATGCAAGGGGCCAGGCTTTTGTACTGCCAGGTCTCTTGCTATTGGCTGAGGTCTGCCCTTGGAGTGGAGGGTGTTTATTCCCAGGCAAGGAAGCTTCTGTTTGAGGACTAATTTGTGGTAGAGAGGGAGCTGTGAATTGTTATCAGCCGGCAGGAACAACAGTCATGAGACAAGTGTACTCTGGCCTGTAGAGAGGATTCAGATGGGACGCAAAGAGATTCTGTTACACTCACATTTATTTTTATTTTTATTTTTTTTTGGTGGTACTGGGGGTTGAACCCAGGGCCTCCCACTTGCATGCTCTGCAAGTGTTGTACCACTGAGCTGCCCCAGTAGCTATTTTTTTTTTTTTTTAAACTTTTTGAGCCAGGGTCTCACTAAATTAAGCAGACTGCCTCTGGTCTCAAACTTGTGATCCTGCTGCCTCTGCCTCCCAAGTCACTGGGATTACATGCATGCGCCACCGTACCTGGCCTACTTAATGAGTGCATAAACTCCTTTATATTGACTGCCTTACTTAAAAGTCACAACAACTCCATGAAGGAATTATAATGATTATTTCCATCTTACAGACAAGGAAAATTGACAGTTTGAGTTACTTTGTCATGGTTACACAATGAAGGTCCATGTTTTCATGTATTATAATCTTGTTGATAAAAAGGAATAACTCAGTTTATGTATTTGTAAAATGGATACATGCAGAACTTATTGCTGTCCATAGCTTTTTGGAAGCTTAAATTAGGGACACTGCAGTTACCCAATTGGATTCAAATCTGGGTTTTAAGCCCTTTAAAATAATATTGCCTCCCAAACATACTTGTGAATCTTATTCTCCAAATAATTTTGATTTCACATATTGATTGTGTATGTGTGAGAGAGAGAGAGAGATAGACAGCTCAGTCACTGCTAATATGCAAATAATTGAAGCACCATACTTCCCAAGCCCTTTGGATAATCAATGTTAAAAATTATCACGAAGCCTGGGGATGCGGCTCAGGCAGAGTGTTTACCATCCCCAGCACAGCCAGGAAAAAATTTGCTAAGAAATTCTCCATCAAGTAGTGGAAAGGCCAGAAAACCAGCCTCAATACAGGGTTAATAATAATTTATTTTTGCTTGAGCATTAACCACTTTATATTCATTTTCCTATTATGTAGCAAGTACTAGTTTCACATCTCATCATGAAGATAAGAAAACTAAGCCTCCAGAAGGCTTATTAATTTCCCTCATATCACAGAACTAGGAAGGGATGAGTCTCGCAGTTGAACCAAAATGGCCATGTGACATCAAAAGTACAATGGGACACAAATGAGAAAATGGCACATTGTAGAGTCACAAACACATACAGACAGTGACGTGGATCTCATTGGGTGACACAGATTTTAGATAAAGAAAATTTTCCACCTCCTGAAGTGTTTCACGTTGGCCAAATCTGAAGGCTATGAAGAAGATGGAAAATTTTTTAAAATACTTACTCACTCAGTACATCACCAAGGAAGAGACAAGAAGGATTCCTGAGACAAGAAGGAAGAAAATCATTCATTATGACTTGCTAAATAAAAAGTATTTTTCTAGAGGCAGTGCCCTGAGCTGACAGGATTGAATGTCTCTGACTCCATGGCTTTGACAAGTTCATCGCATCATGATCTCTGGCCTGAGGAACAGTACATTTTGTGGCAGAGGTGGATATCTGTTGCCAGTCACTTGTCCTGTATAGTGACTGCCTCAGAAGGCTACTGAGGTGATCTGTGCATTCTCTCCCTTCCCACTACCTCCCACCTGAATACATAAGTCATTTCCTGAATCTGTGCTGTTTCTCAGGGTCACTCTTGAACTATCCCACTGTTGGAAGAAGCCCACATCTGTTGTTCTTGGAGAAGTTACTTAGCCTTTCTAGGTATCAATTCCCTCCTTTGTGAAATAATAGCCCACTCCTTTGGATTGTTGTGGGGGCTGAAAATCATTATATATACTTTACCATATTAGAAGTAGAAAGAACTGGGGAAGGGAATATTACTGGTCTGTTCAGAACTCTTATTGGTTCTCTATGGCCTTTGAGATTAAGGACAAACCCTATCTAGTATTCCAAATCTCCTACACTATGACCCCCAACGCCCTTCTCAGCCCTGTGACACCTCACCTCTCACCAGTCACTGAAAATGACATGCATCACCCCACCTTATTCTTTTCTCATACTCATCTATTTCACAATTCTGTCTAAACTTTACCTAAATCTTTTTATTGCTTTAGTTGTGGAGTATACAAATCCTATGCAAATCAAATTTCAGAAATCATTAGGGGTCCTGTGATGCATGTCTGTAATCCCAGTTACTCAGGAAGCTGAGTCAGAAGGATCACGAGTTTGAGGCCAGAGGCTACCTGTGCAACATATCGAGACCCTGATTCAGAAAAAAAAAAAAAAAATGTAAAAGGGAATAGGGATGCAGCTCAGTGGTAGAGCATGTGCCTAGCATAGGCAAGGCCCTGGGTCTGAATCCCCAGGACTAAACCACAACAACAAAAGCATCATGGGTAATTGAAGGCACTCCATTCCTTTAGTGTATCATATCATTTGTTGTGGATCAAACTTCAATTTAATGTTATCAAACCACACGTTTTAAGTGCACAACTTAATGGAGTCTCACAAAAGGCACCTACCAGTGTAGCTACGTCCCAGATTGAAAAATAGAGTATTATGGACTCTCCAAATAAAAACTATTATTCTTGGGTAAGAAGCCCCCCTTCTCAATCTTTACCCTTTTCTTCAATGGTAATTACTATACCAATATATAAATTGTTTATACATTTTTCCATTTCCTATAAATGGAATCACACAGTGTGTATTCTTTTGTATACAGCTTCTTTTGATCAATACCATGTTTGTAGTATTTATTCAGATTGTTGTATGTGGCAGTAGCTTATTCTTTGTCATTGTTTGATGGCATTCAATCATACGAATATATACTCATTTGTTTATTCATTCTACTATTGTGGGGCATTTAGGTTGTTTCTAACTTGGAGTTATAATGAAAAATGTAATACAAACATTTTCACATTATTTTTACCTACATGTATACACATATCTGTTTGCTACACATAGGAGTGGAATTGCTAGGCATATAGTATACCTAGATTAATTTTAGCAAATACTGCTGGCTTTCTAAACTGGTTGTACCCAAAAGCAGTGTATGAGAATTTCAGGGTGTTCCACATCCTCACTGTTGTTTTGTTAGGTGCCATTGAGTCTGTGTCTGACTCATAGTGACCCTACATAAAACAGATGAAACACTATTGTCAGTGCTTCTCTGTTATGCGTAGGGTTTACAGTGGCTAACTGGTTTTTTGGGAGTGGGTTTCTGGGTCCTTCTCCCCAGTTTACAGTGCCTGGTATTCCCAGGTCGTCTCCCATCCAGGTACTAACCAGGCCTAACCCTGCTTAGCTTCCGAGACGGGAGCATACGGCACAGTGGTACAGCTGCAGGCACATCCTGACTAGAATTCACTATTGTATGTCTTTTTCATTATACTCGTTTTGGTAGCTGTATGATCATGGTGGTATCTCACTGTGGTTTTCATTTTCATTTTCTGGGTGACTAATGATTTTAAGCCCCTTTTCATAGGTTTACTGGATATTTAGTATCTTTGTCTGTGAAGTACCTGTTCAAGTTTTTTTGCTCATTTTGCCATTGGGTTAAAACTATATAGCTTTTATGATTTCAAACCATTGCTCTTGTTGTGTTCTTCAGTAATTGAAATCTCGTCTTTCTATAGATTCTTTTACATTAAATATATGTAGAATTTCATTGGTCATATTTTAAAGGTTTTATTAATCTTTGTTTAAAAATATAACTAAGTGCACTATAGTTGTTTACATTCTGTTTGCCATTCAGTCTCAAAATTAACATTGGAAACATCTGATAAGCAATAATTTAATGAAAGCATACCATTTGCAGCGTATTCAAAAGATTGCTCATTATTTTAACATTACCTTTAGTGTGGCTTGATCAGCAGAATCTCTGAAATCTGAGCCTATCAGACCTCCTCTGACATTCTGACTCCAGCAGGGAAGGTTTTCTTTCTTGGAAGGTACATATAGTAACCATTGAAAATTGGAATAAATGGATCCAGGAGGTAAAAAGTTTACTTCATTGACAAAAATTTTAAAAAAGAATTCCAGGTCAATTTTCACTTCATCAAATATTGGCAAAAAGTTCTTCAACCCCTGAGCCAAGATTTGCTTATTTCAGTATTATCCCATATAAAATTCCAGGACAAAACAGCAAAACAAAATAAAACCTTTGGTAAATTCACTGAAAATCACTATAATGAACTTCACAAGTAAACACTAAACAAACCACAGGTATGTAAGAGTAAAATATGTGCTTACTTTAGACATTTATAAGTAAACAAAAAATTAGAAGTAAGAACTAGTGGTGAACGGAGAAAGGGTAATCTTTTTGCAGGTATCTATCTGGTGGGTACAGTTTTGTATCAGGACAATGTCTAATAGCAAAGACAAATGCTTTTGATTGAGGACAAAAGGCATAAATGAGTTAGATCCAGAGAGACTCATAATATTATGGTCCTGGCGATGATAGATGAATTTTGGAGTTGCCCTACCATCATAAACAACTCTAGAAATATACACATCTGAAGCAACAATTTTTAGATGTTAGATAAGAAATGCCACAAAGTAATCCCTGAGAAAAGGAAAACACAAGAAGTGGTCAGTAGTCACCTTGTATACATTGCCTGGGGACAACACGGAAAAGGGGGCCATGTACACAAAAGACAATGGTCATGCTACGTAGAGAAAACAAAGAATAGAGGTTGGGAATGGTGGGTCAGTTGGAATTTGTGGTGCTAATGAGATAATGGACTTGCAGAAATACTTCTTGAGGTCTCCTTGTTTTAGAGAGTGAAAGAAAAATTTCACATAGAGGGGGCAAGACATTATAGGATATGACACAGAATAGCCATTGGGAGCTGCAAGCAGAATAGATACTTCTGCAGAACTGCCCTTGCAAAGCCTAAAACCAAATCTCCATAGGATAACCATGATGCCCTAGTAAATTAATTGCTGTCTAGAACAAAATCCAGTACCTTTAAAAGAGACTGCATTATCAGAGTTTCTTCAATATAGAATTTACTACATCTACTGTACAATTTTTTTAAAAATCACTAAATATGAGAATAAAAACAGTGTTAACTACACACAAACAATAAGAATAGATATAAAGTTACTCAAATGTTTACATTAGCAGAAGAGGATTTTAAAGCAGCTATTATAAATATACTAAAGGATTTCAAGAATAATATACACATAATGAGTACACAGATGGGTACTTCTCAGCAGAGAACTAAAAAATATAAATAAAAAAGAATGAAATGGAAATTAGAGAATTGAAAGTACAACATCTGAATGAAAAAAATGTACTTGAAGGGCTTAATAGCAGATTGAATGTCACAAATTAAAAATCAATTATTGAAACAGGTAAATAGAAACAACCCAAACTGAAGTATAGAGAAACAAAATGTTAATAAATAGAATCTCAGAGGTCTATGGAACAAAATAAAGCAATATATAGAGAGAGCTGAAGAGGAGAGAAAAGAGAAAGATAGAGTGGGGCAGAAAAAACACACTTGATGGCATAAGAGAACAGTTTCAGTTTTTCTAAATCATTAAAAACAAATCAACCCAAGAATCAAGGATTTTAACAACCTCAAGAAATATAAAAACATAGGCACGTTACATTCAAGCTACTTGTTCTAAACAACAGAAAATTTTTCAAGTAGGCAGAAAAATATGATCACAATACACAGAAGGAAATAATAGAGAACAGAAATAAGGAAACAATGTATGTGAAGTTCTGGGAAAGACTCCTACAAAACTTTCCATCTAAAATTTTATATGGGGTGACAATAGCCTTCGACAAAGTATGCAAAGTAGAGAGTCCACAAAGTAGATTGATTTAGTAAGGAAATCTGAAATATAACACCAAAGCTATTGTAGGATAAGTGTTTCCCCTAGTCAAAGAGATCTTTTGCCTCTCACTGACTCTTCTGAGGGTGTGAGATCTACTGTTATTTATTGCTTTACTTAATGTAAACCTGTTGAGGCACAGTTCCATTCCATTTGGGATTGATTCTCACAGGAAATTCCAAAACTTCATTTGCTGTTTGGCTCTTGGTTACTTCAACATTTGCTTTATTTCTATACTAGACTCAGAAAAGACTCATTATTTCATTCCTTCATTATGATTTGGTTATACTTTCAGACTATTGAAAAGATATAACACAGACCTTACTGGATTTTTGAAATAAGGAGTACAAAAAAATACAGAACTCAGCATTATTAGTCAAATTTCACTCAATGGCATCTAATAACAACAACAGCATTATTTGTTGAGGGCAAGGTTCTAGACCTTTCCGTCCCCAGTCCTTACCTGAGGAAGCACAGATGCTGTGAAATTCTATGGAGTGAAGTTCATGTGAGAAGTTTGATTTCCCACTCTAGCATCTCTGCCCATGAGCTTAGTCAGGATGTATGCTGCGAATGTCCCTCTTTGAGTCAGGTGTGTCTCATCAATCTCTGGCCCAGACGATGTACAATGTAACTTCAGAGATGTACTGAGGCCTGGACATAATATTCATTTTTCTTTTTCAGCCTTCCCTTCTAACACAGCTTGAGCTAAGAACTTTCTTGAACTTAAAGCTACAGAACTTCAACAAGACCACTTAATAAAATGTCTCACGGAATTCTACTAATAGGCCCTTAAAAATAGCCATAGAGAATATTTGTTACATTTTTCTATTTAATGTTCAATAATATTGTTCAGGAATTATGAATGTGGGCCCCACACAGAGGATAAACCTATTTCCTTATGTTTTTCTATGTGCTTATGATTCACAAATTATATGATTCTAGGATGTTACGCTGCCTGCAGCCATATCCCTGTGGCATCCGATCCCGTCAGATCTCAGAAGCTAAGCAGGGTTGGGCCTGGTTAGTACCTGGATGGGAGACCACCTGGGAATGCCAGAAGCTGTAGGCTTGGGAGAAGGACCTGGAAACCCCCTCCCAAAAATCAATCTGCCATTGAAAACCCTACGAACAGCAGAGAAGCACTGACAATAGTGTTTCCCCTGTTTCCCCTGTTGTACAGAGGGTCGCTATGAGTCGGATAGTTAGGTGCCGACTCAACGGCACCTAACAACAACAACAGAATGTTACACTAGAAAGTACCTTTGAATTTAGCTATTTAATGCCCAATTTTCCAATTATAAAAAAGAGGCATAGACACAGCAATGATCTTTCCAAGGAAAAATACCTTTGAGACAGAATTATGTCTAAAGCCTAACTAGGAGGTCCATTTTCCCTCACAAGATGCTGTCTCAAGCCGCCTAGCAGACTTTATACAGTAACAGGCCAACTTCATCTCCATAGAAACATGGAGTCCCTCATCAGTAGACAAATACCTAATTTCTTTTTGGGGCAGTGGGGAATCCACTTTGGACTCACATATGATTTCACCACACACCAGTGTCTTTTATAAAGACTATGAGAAAAGGCACCAATAGAAAATTGGAATATACTGTTTCATGATTCATGAAAAGAAACTGCATTGGGATGCAGGAATAGAAACCAAGTGTCTCCTGACATTCCCTTGAAAAATGTTAATGGACAAAGGGCTTTTAGTTTTATTCCTACAGAAGTAGAGCAGCGATAACAGCTAACACAGGCCCAGTGTTTTTGTTTGACACGCGCCAGGCACATTCCAAGTCCTACACAAATTCTCACAGTCCTGACAAGGAAATATTATTGTTATCCTCATTTTACTGATGAAAAACTATGGCACAGGGAGGCTAAATCCCTAATCTGTGGTCAGACTCACTCACACAATAAAGATAGCTTTGTTTTCCAAGGGAGATTTGAGGACCTAGTGAACCTCTTGTGGTATGGGGATGAAGGGTAACAGCCAAAACTTTAAAAAGTAAATATGTTTTTTGATGGAGACAAAAAGCTTTTAGCAACAAGTTTGTAACTGTCATATTTCTGCTTTGTGAGGTGAGTTTTCCATTGCCCACACCAATACACTTCCTGTGTATGTGGCATACTTATTTAGTACACTAGAGAGAGAAAGTGGCAACCAAATGAAATTCATAAAGCTCTAGGTAGCCCCAACATTCCTCATTCACCTCTGGCAATTAAGCCAATGGTATAGGCAGCTGTTTCTGGAGCATTTGGTTTTCTTATCATGATGGTTAGTTACATGTGTCAACTTGACTGGATAATGGGTGCCCAGACATTTTGACCAAACACTATTCTGGATGTTTCTGGCTGCGATTAACATTTGTTTGCCAGTATGAATAAAGTCAATTGTCTTCCCTAATGAGGGGAAGAGCTCATTCAATCAATTAAAAGCCTGAATAGAACAAAAAGCCTGAGAGAACTCTTCTGGCCTGACTGTGAATTGGGGCATCAGTCTTTCTTGCCCTTAGACTCAAACTGAAAAATCAACCCTTGTGTTTCTCAAATCTGTTGATTTTCAGACAGAAGCTTTCTCCATTGGCTTGTCTGGTTCTCAGGGCTCTGGACTCAAACTAGAACTTACACCACTGGCTCTCGTGAGTCTCTAGCTCCACAACTGCAGATATTGGGGCTTCTCATACTCTATAATCACATAGGGCTGGGATTTAGCTCAGTTGGTAGAGCACTGCTCTGCAGTTTCTGAGGTCCCGAGTTCAATTCCTAGCACGGCAAAAATGGGAGAAGGATGTGGCAATCCACTCCTGAGGCAATCCTGAAACAATCAGCCATTGAAAACCCTATAAGGGTTGCTATAAGTTGGACATGACTTGACCATAATCACATAAAGGAATTCCTTACAAACTAATCTCTTAAATATAGATACAAAGCTCTCTAGCCTATCTCTATCTCTCCTATTTGTTCTGCTTCTCTGGAGAGCCCTGACACATACCCATAGTATCCCATCTTTCATAAACTGAAAGTAGAACACGCTGGTGGCTAAATTTGTTTTTATTTTTTTTATTGGAAAATTTTAATGTACACCTTAATGTGATTCATTCTGACATGCTTTTCATTGTGGCATTTCCATATATGCATTTTGATGTACATTATTCCCATAGGTGCCCCCTTACCCACTTGTATGGCTCCCCCCCACCCTCCCCATCTAAGTCTTCTCTATCATTTACTTGGTAATATTTTTCTATATGTCCTTGGGTTCCAGTTCTGTTTAAGATAGAAACTTTTCCTGTAGTGAACTTTGATTTTATCTGGTCAGAACAATTGCATGTATTTTCTAGACCATTTATATTGACACCATTCTTAGCTTTTTTTTTTTCATTTTGTTTTGATCCGACCTTTGAATAGGATTTTTCCTTCTTATAATTTTGATTCAGCTACTACATATGAGTGAAAACATGTGGTGTTTCTCTGTCTGAGCTTGTGTTTGTTCACTCAAAATAATTTTCTCTAATTCCATCCATTTTGGTGCGAATAACCTTATTTCATTTTTCTTGATTGCTGAGTAGTATTCCATCGTGTATACATACCATAGTTTTTTTATCCATTCTTCTGTTGAAGGGCACTTTGGTTGATTCCATATCCTTGCTATTGTGAAAAGCGCTGCATTGAACATGGAGATGCAGGTGTCTCTGTGGTATGATGACCCACCTCCCTTTGGGTAAATTCCCAATAGTGTTATAGCTGGGTCATATGGTAGATCTATTTTCAGTTTTTTAAGATATCCCCATATTGATTTCCACAGTGGTTGGACCAATTTACAGCTCCACCAACAATGTAATAGTGTTTCTTTTTCACCCCAACCTTGCCAGCATTTGTTGTTATTTGTTTTATTGATCTTGGCCATTCTTACTGGTGTAAGGTGAAATCTCAGAGTTGTTTGATTTGCATTTCCCTAATGGCTAGGTATGTTGAGCACTTTTTCATGCATTTCATGGCTTTATGGACCTCTTCATTTGAGAACTGTCTACTCAGTTTCTTTGCCCATTTGCGTATTGGGTTATTTGGTTTTTTGGGGAGAGTTTTTTTCTTGAGTTCTTTATAAATTCTAGTAACTAGAACTTTGTCTGATGTATAAAATGTGAAGGTTTTTTCCCATTCCGTGAGGGTTTCCTTGACTCTGTTAATTGTTTCTATTGCTGTGCAGAAGCTTTTTAATTTCATGTGATCCCATTTATCTATTCTTGTTGCAATTTCTTGAGCAATTGGAGTCCTATTAAGGAAATACTTTCCTACGCCTATATGATGGAGTGTATTGCCTATCTTGCCTTCTATAAGTTTTAAAGTTTCTGGTTTTATGTTGAGATCTTTTATCCATTTTGAGTTAACTCTCATGTACATTGAGTGATGCTGGTCAGACTTCATTTTTCTGCATGTGGATGGCCATGTTTCCCAGCACCATTTGTTGAAAAGGCTGTCCTTTTTCCAGTTTACTTGCTTTGCTCCTTTGCCGAAAATCAGGTGGTTATGGATGTGTTGAGGTAGTTCTGGGTCTTCTATTCTGTTCCAGATGTCTTCGGGCCTATTTTTGTGCCAGTACCAAGCTGTTTTTGCAACCACCACCCTGTAGTATAGCTTGAAGTCAGGGATTGTGATTCCACCTGCATTAGATTTGCAGCTTAGAAGTGTTTTGGCTATACGTGGTCTTCTGTGGTTCCATATGAATTTTTGGATCATTTTTTCTATTTCTGTAAAGTCAGTCAGTGGAATTTTAATGGGCATTGCATTAAATCTATAGATTGCTTTTGGTAGGATAGCCATTTTTACAATATTAATTCTCCCTATCCAGGAGCAGGGGAGGTCTTTCCATTTTTCAGTGTCCTCTGCTATTTCTTTCTTTAATGTTTTGAAATTTTCCTTGTAGAGATCTGAAGGGTCTTTGGTTAGATTGATTCCAAGGTATTTAATTTTTTGCTGGGCTATCATGAATGGTATTTTTCCTGAAATTTCCTTTTCTTCCTGTTTGGAATTGGTGTAAAGAAAAGCTATTGATTTTTGTGTGTTGATTCTATAACCTGCCACTTTGCTGAAAGAGTTAGTTAGTTCTAGAAGTTTTCTCATTGAAGTTTTAGGGTTTTTCAGATATAGGATCATATCATCTGCAAATAAGGATAATTTGACCTGTTCTTTGCCAATCTGCATTCCTTTGATTTCTTTCTCTTGTCTGATTGCCCTGGCCAGAACTTCAATTACTATGTTAAATAGAATAGGAGAGAGAGGACATCCTTGTCTTGTAACAGATCTAAGAGGAAATGGTTTCAGTTTTTCTCCATTTAATATAATGTTGGCTGTAGGTTTGTCATAAATGGCTTTTATGAAATTAAGGTATTTGCCTGTTATACCTATCTTCTCCAGTGTTTTTATCATGAAAAGGTGTTGAACTTTGTCGAAGGCCTTTTCAGCATCAATTGAGATGATCATGTGGTTTTTTGTTTGCCAGTTTCTTGATATGCTGAATTACATTACTTGATTTCCGTATGTTAAACCAGCCTTGCATCTGTGGTATAAATCCCACTTGGTCATGGTGGATAATCTTTTTTATATGCTGCTGGATTCTGTTTGCCAGAATTTTATTAAATATTTTTGCGTCTAGATTCATATGGGAGATGGGTCTGTAATTCTCTATCTAGATGAATCTTTTCCTGGTTTAGGTATCAGGGTGATGGTAGCTTCATAAAATGAATTTGGGAGTGTTCCCTCCTTTTCTATTTTTTGGAGTAATTTGAGGAAGACGGGTATTATATCTTCTTTAAAAGTTTTGTAAAATTCTGCCGTGAATCCATCAGGACCTGGACTCTTCTTGGGAGACTTTTAATTACCTTTTCTATTTCCATATATGTAATGGGCTTGTTTAAGTCAGTTATGTCTTCTGTGGTTCGCTTTGGATGGTCATAGGTGTTAATAAATTTGCCATTTCTTCTGCATTTTCATATTTTTGGAAATACAGCCTCTCATAGTAACCTAACAGTTTTCTGTATTTCTTTGGAGTTGGTGGTTATGGATCTGTTGTCTTTCATAATCCATACTATATTGGATTTTTCCTTTTTCTTTTTGGTGAGGTTAGCCAGAGGGGTGTCTATTTTATTAATCTTTTCAAAGAACCAGTTCTTAGTCTTATTAATTATTTGAATTATCTCTTTGGATTCTAATTGAGGTATTTCTCCCTTTATTTTTGTAATTTCCTTTTTGTGTTCCTTTTAGGCTTGATTTTTTTGTTGGTTTTCTAGTGTCTTGAGATGTGTCATTATGTCATTAATTTGGCTCTTCTTTATTTTATTGATGAAGGCACTTAATGCTATAAACTTCCCTCTTAAAACTACCTTTGCTATATCCCATATGCTTTGGTAGGATGTGTTTTCATCATCATTTGATTGTAGGAATTTTTTAATTCCAATTTGATTTCATCAACAATCCATTGGTCATTCAGCAGTGTATTATTCAGTCTCCATGAGTTTGTAAAGTTTCTGGAATTATTCTTGCTCTTGAGCTCCAGTTTTATCCCATTATGATCTGATAAGGAACAGGGGGAAATTTCTACATTTTTGTATTTGTTGGGGAGTTGTTGTATTTGTTGAGGGAGTTGAGGGAGTTGTTGAGATCATAGAGCATATGATCTATCTTAGAAAATGTTCCATATTGAGCTGAAAAGAATGTGTATTCCTCATCATGTGGATGAAATATTCTGTATATATCTGTGAGATCCAACTGGTTTAGGGTGGAGATTAGATTTGATGTTTCTGTGTTGATTTTTTGTTTTGATGACCTTTCTCTTGATAAAAGTGGGGTATTGAAGTCTCCTATTATTATTGATTATGGTCCAGTAAAGTTCTTTATATTCCATAAGGTTTGTCTTATAAAGCTAGGTGTCCCTATGTTTATTAAGGAGCGTTATTGATTCTTGATCAATTGTTCCTTGTATTAAAATGTAATTTCCTCCTTTGTCTCTTGTAATTAGTTTTGGAATGAAATTTAATCTATCTGAAATTAGAATTGCAACACCTGCTTTCTTTTGTCCCCTCCCCGGCTAGGTATACATTTTTCCAGCCCTTAACCCTCAGTTTATTCCAGTCTTTGTGAGTTAGATGAGTTTCTTGAAAACCACATATTGATAATTTGTGTTTTTTCATCCAATTAGCCAGCCTCTGTCTCTTAATTGGTGAGTTAAGACCATTTACATTAATAGAGATTATTGAATAGCATTTACTGTTATATACCCAATCATTACCTGTTACTGATTTATGAATCATGTTTGCTTTGGACCTTTCTTGTGTTGCACTCATCTCAGCTAACCAGTTCTTTGATTTCCTTTGTAGGGTTGCCTTAACTCTCCTGGATATGGTAATTGATTTATTATCCTCTCCAGTGCTGGTTTGGTGGTTGCATATCATTTAAAAGCTTCAATGTCATTAAATGTCTTATATTCCTCATCTATTATCAAAGATAATTTTGCTGGATATATTAGTCTAGGCTGGAGATTGTTTTTTCTTAATATTTGAATCACCTGTGTCCATTCCTTTCTAGCTTTCAATGTTGATGTGGAAAAGTCTGGAGTAATTTTTATTGGCTGTTTTTTATACGTAATAAGGGACTTCAGTCTTGCTGCTTGCAGGATAGCGTCTCTGGTCTCTAACGACAGGAATCGAGCAATGACGTGTCTCGAGGCTGATCTATTTAAGTCAGCCTTCAAAGGAGTCCTGAAAGTCTCAGTGGTGTATATATCCATTTCCTGTGCTATCTTTGGGAAATTTTCCTTGAGGATATCATTTACTAGGTTGTGAAGGCCTCCAGTGATTCTTTCTTCTTGTTCAAGAATACCCATAATTCTTATATTTCTTTTTTCACTCTATCTGAGTTCTCTTGGAAATCTTTTTTTTTAACTTTTATCATTGACTCCATTTCTAATTGCTTGTGTTTCAGCTCATTTATGTCATCTTCTGCCTCAGAGATCCTTTGCTCTGATTCATCCAGTCTTGAAGAGAAGGATTCTTTAGCCATGTTCAATTCTGATAATTTGGATTGAGTATCAAGCAAAGTGGCTTGATTTTTCTTAATCATTTCTAACTGGGATGGCAGAACAGCTTCCAAATTAGAAATCTTTCTTTCAATTATCTCCAGTGTATTTGTAGTATTTGTCTTTATTTCTCTTAGCATGCTTATAACCATAACTCTGAACTCCAAATCAGAGATCTCTAAGAATTGCGAGTCCTTGGAGTTATCTGTTGGGGGTTTATGATCTGTGGAGCCTTCAGCTCCATCCTTCCCCTTTGTGGTTTTTGTAGATTTACTTGATTTGCCCATAATGTAGTCTGGGAAATAGAATTTGTCTCTCCTGGTTATTCAGAACTTCTTCCTCTGTTATTCCTTTGAAATTGGTGCTGAATCTCTGGTGCTTATTAGAACTTATGAGCTGGGTATGTTCTCAGCTATTTGGTCTGAGTGGTTGACACTTTAGTCTACCAGCCCAACTCCAAGAGGGGTCAGGGTTAGGGAGGTGATAGATTTTGTTTCTCTTTTGTGGGGTGAGAAAGGGGGGATCTGGTGATAGAAGAGAGGGAAAGAGGGGGTAGAGGACAGAGGCTAATAGAAATTACTGTCGAAATTAATATTAAGGTTAAGATTTAAGGGATAAATGATTTAAACAACTACACATATATAGCTTAAGAAATAGAGAAGGAGAATAGAAAAAGGGAAGGAAGTAAAAGAAGAAAGGAAGAAAAATAGGGAAGAAAAAGAGAAAAATAAAAAGGAAAAGAAAGAAAGAAAAAAAACCCACAAATCTCACACATACACTTTCCCAAACACAAATAAAAACACTTGTAGTCGGATGCGGTGGTGGACACCTGCAATCCCAGCGGCTTGGGAGTCAGAGGCAGGAGGGATGCAAGCCCAATTTCTGTGCAACCCAATTAGACCCTGTCTCAAAAAGAAAAAAAAAAAAGGGTCCCGGGGTGCAGCGCAGTGGTCCAGCACCTACCAAACAAGCAGGCACAGGACCCTGGGTTCAAACCCCTGTACAAATAATAATAATAATAATAATAATAATAATAAAATTAAATCAAAAAATAAACGAAAAAGAAAAAAAGAAAATAATAAAATTAAATAAAAAATTAAAATAAAATAAAATTCCACACCTCACACATACATGCTCCCACATACATATAAAAACTCTTGTAGTCAGGTGCAGTGATGGACGCCTGGAATCCCAGTGGCTTGGGGGATGGAGGCAGGAGGATCGCAATCCCGAGATCTGTGCAACCCAGCAAGACCCTGTCTCAAAAAGTAAAAAATATATGAGTTGGGGGTGCAGCATGTCGGTCCAGCTCCCACAAAGGAAGCAGGCTCAAGACCCTGGGTTAACCCCCATTAAAAAAAAAAAAACACTTATATGTTCTTGGAGGTGGAATCTGAACTGAGGACACCCAGTTCGAACAGGTGGAGTGGATACTGCAGGATGCAGTGCTTCCTACAGAACTCAGGGTGGCAGTATTTCCACACAATCCACAATAACAGTCGGTCTTATTGGGTCGATATAGCAAAATGCTCCATAATAACCTGGATTTAATCGGGGCACCGAGTGCCCAAAAAGACTGTGCCACGAAATATTCTGTTACTATTATATTATTCGAGAGGCAGTGGAACCTGTGGGGTCTTCCCTGGAGTTCTCCCTGTCCCATGTAGTTCGGGCGCCAATTCCCCAAATCAGAGATTTACTTCCCAAAACCTACAGCATGGGGGGAATATGGCTATTATCGTGGAGTTTTTTATTGCAGGGCTTTCCGCCCACTTGGGAGGACCATATCCTCTTGTAGGCAGGATGCTCTCCCACCGACCCAGAGGGAATCTGAAACAGATTTTGTCGTGTGCTGTGATTGCCCATGGAACTGCTCTGCTTGTGGCTAATTGTGCCACTAGGCTCTGATGAAAAGGAGCTCTCTGTCCACGTGGGGCTCAGTCGCCTTCACAAACCCCAGATTTCTCCACAGTACAGTGGGGTGATTTGGGCTCACCTCTGGTGTGTCTGGGATCCAGGTATATGTGTGCCCATATATCTGTGGAGATCGAGTCTGTACACCTGATCTGCCACAACAGGATGGAGGGAGTCACGTCTCAGCTCTAGACGCTGGCACCGGTTTCCCCGTTTGCTCCGGGTTGCTATGAATGTCGATTCCATGTGCCACCTCACACTGACTCACCCGGAATTTGTAGTTTGTGTCCCGCAAGCAGGGTGAGAGTGTGCTGCCAAGGTTGCACTCCGTGTTGGGTCTGGCCCCCGTGGGTGCATTTGCGCAAAGTCCCCTCCAAGTCTCCGGGATTCTATCCGCCATCTGTGTGATGGTGAAATGGCGGCGGTCCCGCTGCTGACCACTGTGTAGCTCCTCCGAAGCCAAATCCTTGATTTCAGTGTACGCCTAGCTTCATTCTCTATCTCTCAAACTAAATTATCACTGTTTCTATTTATTCAATTTGAGTTTTAAACCCCTAATCGAAGCTTCCCATTACTCCGGAACAGAAGGCGTGTGTTATCTGTCTGCCATCTTGACTCCAACCCCCTTGCACATTATTTTCTTAAACTGTTTTTACATAATAGTTTGTTTTGTTTAGAAAATTACAATTCGTTGTGAAATTTTCAACATACTGTCTTTCAGTCTCTTTTTCCCTTGCTATTCTTGCCATAGTATTAACTTCTACATTTTTATTTGATTGTGCATAAGAATTATGCCTTTGTTTTAAAATTTAAGATCTGTCTATACTTATTTTTGGCCTAAAAAATAAGTTAGCTGCATTATAATAATATGTACTTCAATGTAGTTACCAATTACAGTTTACATAGATAACACATAACTCATGCTGTCTACATAAAATATTCAAATAAATGCATTAAATGTTTTAGAAAAACAACCATTTAACTGAATTAATAATTTGGCACCAACTAGATCAGTGATATGTTGATGTGTAATACCAGAAATGATGCTCAGTCTTGACACATACATTAGTGGCAGTGAGAGATGGAACCTAGCATTGCTGCCTGTAATTTGAGGAGTTCCCTGTCCTCAGCACCTCCACTCAGGTGAAATCAGGTACTTGGGTCCATCACAGAAAAATAATTTTCAGGAAGAGTCAGAGTAAAACAAAGCCAGAGAGTTTATGAATTACAGATGAGAGACAGTACACACTGCAGACTGAAGCATGGGCATTTTGAGAGGAAAAAGGAGATGCTTAAGAAAAGAGTAATAGTACAGATCTGAGACATGGACATGGACTTCTCAAGAGAAAGAAGAGCATTTAAGTAGCTTAACAATAGGTATATTTACACCTATTGTTTTTGTGTGTGTGTTTGTGTATATGTATGATTTTATGCACATACTACAAAAAAATGAGCTGGTTTACCTATTCTTTCTATCTTAAATAATTTCCCCTTCTTTAAATGAGATTGTAAGGTGGCTTTACAAGGTACATTGTTAAGGCTTAAAGATAAGAAGGAAGTGCCAATAAGATAGAAACATGGGTCAAAATAGATTGAAAGAAGAAGTTCCACTGTTTAGGATTAAAAGATTAAGTAGAAATGTTTTGATATACCTTTAATCTAAGGAACTTCTCTTTAATAATATGAGATTATAAGGTGGCCCAGGAGGTATATTGAATTGCCTTCCTTCTAACCAAATGTGGTTGAAAAGCACTTGAAGGCAAATTTGTCTCATTCTCTATTCTCCTATTCTCTTTTCCACCATGTTTTTTGTTTTGTTTTGTTTTGTTTTTCATCACCTTTTCCCAAGGAGGAAAGAATTTCTAATATAATTGGGTTCCAGGTCATTGAAAGATCACATTTCTTTGTGGTTATTTTTTCTACTTCTCAGTGCCATGGAGATGAATAGGTTAATCGAACTACCATCTATTTACCTGGGTCAGACCTAGCGTCTTACTGTCCTTCTCTTCTATTTCCTTTTTCTTTACAGCTAAGGATTTACCTCCTCACAGCTACCTGGCCATTTTTTCCCTCCCAAAAATCATACCTTCTTTTTGGGAGAAGGACCAGGCAACCTACTCCCAAAAATCAATCCACCATTGAAAACCCTATGAATGGCAGAGAAGTACTGACAATAATGTTTCACTTGTTGTACATAGGGTCGCTATGAGTGAGACACGGACTTGATAGCACCTAACGACAACAACATACCTTCTTTACACCTAGGTGGATATGTTAATTTAGAACTTCCCTCTTCAAAATACACCCTGCCATCTTGCCCTATCTTCTGTCTTCCTCATTCATACACTAAAATAAAAAAATCCTTGGCTTGGTCTCCAGTGACATGCATGGCAAGAACTCAAGATCTGGAAATTTGGGGGAGAAGGATATTCAGTAACATGCATCTACAGAACTTTGTGGCCTGCAGCCATACCAGAAGCTAGCAGGGTTGAGCATGGTTAGTACTTGGATGGGAGACAGCCAGGGAGCACCAGGTGCTGTAGGGTTGGGAGAAGGACCAGACAACACACTTCCAAGAAATAATCAGCCACTGAAAGCCCTACAAATAGCAGAGAAACATTGACAATAGTGTTTCACCTGTTGTATGTAGGATCACTATGAGTTGGACACTGACTGGACAGCACTTAACAACAACAACAACACTGAGATTTGCTAGGGCACTATGCTAGACACATATATTTAATCAGGACAATGACAACAACATCAGATGAAAGTGAGAAAATCCAGTGGAAAGCATCTTAGTAGGTAGGGAAGAGAGGAACATATGCCTCCTATAATCATCTACAGAATGGGCAGGACCATAGCTACTCTTGGGGTCAACTAGAACTGGATTAATTTGCTTTCTGGACTCTTTTATCTTTTGCCTCTGCCTTCCTCAGCCTTTCAGGCAAGCATCCTCCATAAGGCTAGAATCATGAGTACTAGCACCTTTCAGCTTCCACTCCAGAGAAGAGAGAGTTTCTTTTCTTAGTATCATTTGAAAAATCCCCAAATGGCCCTGAATGATTTAATTTATATAATTTACTCACTCATGTCAGAGTTAGGAAGGGAAACATTTTCCAAGAAAAAGTATAGGATGCCTGTAATCCCAGCAGCTTGGGAGGTGGAGGCAGGAGGATTGCAAGTTCGAGACCAGAAGCAGTCTACGTAACTTAGCAAAACCCTGTCTCAAAAAGTTAAAAAAATAAAAAATAAAAAAAGGGCTGAGGGTGCAGCTCAGTGGTCCAGCACTTGTAGAGCATGCAAGCG
>VMDO01005822.1:0-107243 GCA_007922755.1 Pedetes capensis | reverse complement strand
TCCAGGTGAGGGGCTGTGTGTCTGTACCTGTGTCCAGCATCCAGGTGAGGGGCTGTGTGTCTGTACCTGTGTCCAGCATCCGAGTGAGGGGCTGTGTGTCTGTACCTGTGTCCAGTGTCCAGGTGAGGGGCTGTGTGTCTGTACCTGTGTCCAGCATCCAGATGAGGGGCTGAGTGTCTGCACCTGCGTCCAGCATCCAGGTGAGGGGCTGTGTGTCTGTACCTGTGTCCAGTGTCCAGGTGAGGGGCTGTGTGTCTGCCCCTGCGTCCAGCACCCAGGTGAGGGGCTCTGTGTCTGCACCTGCAGGCAGCATTTGCATGAGATGCACCCCACTGAGCTCCACGTAGCAGGGGCTGCTGCCCATGTCCTGCTCACAGATTTGCTGAGACAATAGAGTTCAGTGAATCCAGTCCATCATTGTTTTGTTTGGATCAAAGCCGTCTGGTCTTGACCCGATCCCACCTCACCATAAAGGATATAAGAAGGGCATGAGGCCATAAGGACTTAGGGGCCACAGGTATGCCTGGGAGCCTCGACCTAGGCATCCTGAGAGGGCATCTCACAGGTGCAGTGAGGTGCAGACACATAGCCCCTCACCTGGGTGCTGGATGCAGGTGCAGGCACACAGCCCCTCACCTGGACTCTGGCTGTAGGTGCAGACACACAGGAGACTTCAGCACAGGCAAGGTTTGGTTCCTCTGCCTGGAATTTTTCCCCCGGCCCATCCAGTGGTCTCTCCTGGGAGCTTCCTGGACCACTGGGTCCTCAGACCACTGGCAAGATTGCTTTAAAACCCTGAAACTCACTCATGCCATGGACCTTTCTTTGTGCTCCCAGCCATGGTGGGTCCCACAGCACCCAGAATGACAGGACCTAGGGGACAAGGGTTGGGGCTGTGGTTCAGATTTCATTGTCTGGAGTCACAGCAAAAGGCACAGTGTGAAGGTCCATGGACACTCGGGGCCTCTGCTCAGCACGGCATGTTGACATGCACTGTCCGGGCAGCGGCTGGCCCTGCAGGTGCCCATAGCTGTACCGTGTCATGCGCTGGGGAGTGGCCTCCAGCCCATGTGGAGGAAAGTGAAGACTCAGCAGGTTCTGCAAAGTGCTTGCCTTGGCCTTTGTGGCCATTTCTGTAGTAAAATCTCCCCAGCCCTGGCTTGCAGTGAGGGGGCCGTTTGTTTTCTGCTCTGGGGAAGTTTGTATGAGATCCAGACCTGGCCTCATTGGGACAGGAGGTTCCTAGGCCTCTGGTTGCTCCGAATAGCAATTGTCTTTCTTCCTTCATTTCTTTCTTTTTTCCCTTGGATTTGAGGCCTTTTGACACTTAAAATTTATTGAGGACCCCAATGGGCTTTTGTTGACGTGGCTTATTTCTATCCACATCTATCATGTTAGAAGTGAAAATATTCATTTCTAAATAACAGTAGCAAACACAGTCCATTTAACACAAACGCTGCTTTTTTTTTTTTTTTTTTTTTTTTTTTTTTTTTTTTTTTTTTTTTTTTTTTTTTTTTTTTTTTTTTTTTTGTGGTACTGGGTGTTGAACCCAGGGCCTCGCGCCTGCAAGCTTTGCAAGTGCTGGACCACTGTGCTGCACCCTCAGCCCATTTTTTCTTTTACTTTTTGAGACAGGGTCTTGCTAAGTTACGCAGATTGCCTCTGGTCTCGAACTTGCCATCCTCCTGCCTCTGCCTCCTGAGCCGCTGGGATGACAGGCGTGCGCCACCGCGCCTGGCTCACAAACCCAACATTTTTGTGACAACTCTATTTTCCAAGGGCTGGGATTTAGCTCAGTGGGTAGATCGCTGCGCTGCAGTCTCTGAGGCCCCGAGTTCAATTCCCAGCACCGCAAAAATGGGAGAAGGGCCTGGCAATCCACTCCCAAGGCGATCCCGAAGCAGTCAGCCATTGAAAACCCTATGAGGGTCGCTATGAGTCAGATACCGACTCGACGGCACCTAACAACAACAACTATTTTCCAACACGAATAGTTGAGTGAGGCCAGGAGCGTTGTTACGTGTGGTCCTGCACCTGCTTCTGCCACCACAGGCCGTGTCGATGGACACATGTGAAGGAACTCTGACCTCACGCAGGGTCTGTGGTCAGCCAAGGATGTGGAAGAAGCCTTTCTAGACAATGGCACAGGCTCTTCCACGGTGCTACGCTGAGCAAGTCCTGTGTCTTTTCCTAAAGGCCCCTGAGGCCTGGAATCTAAAGCCACGGCAGTTACATAAGGACCCTTGGTGCAGCTGGTGTGGGGCGGGCCTTCTGCTCACGTGGGGTTTTGGAGCATGGTGCGCTGGCTGTGCCTGCGCTGGCTGTGCCGAAGGCACGCGGAGCTTCCACACGAGACTCAAGACTCATCTCTTCCAGCAGCTCGGAATCTCGCTTGTTTACGGCCCGCCTGCTTCGTCAGAAGGGTCTCTACCCTGAGGAGCCAGTGAGCTCACAGCCCCAGAGACAGAGTTTCCAAAACTCTAACCCTCGCTCGGAAGCTCACACGTTATCCTTGGCGACAGCTTGCCAGTGTTTTCCTTAGGGCGCAGGCTCACTTTGTCCACTGTGGGAAGCTGTTTGCCCAACTCCCGGGCCTGGAGAGCGGCAGTCTGTGTTAGGGGGAGAGGGAGCCTGGGGGGTGAGGTCAGCTGCTGGTGGCTCCACAGTGTGAGTGTCTCTTGGAGACACCGCTACGCTTCAGCATGTGGCTGGAGGGTCCCCACACGTTCCATTTGTCACACGCCCTAATAAGAAGACTCGCACTCAAGGGCAGGTACGATTTTTACTTCCTTTGAAGGGTTAGGGGTTAGGGTTAGGGTTAGGGTTAGGGGTTAGGGTTAGGGTTAGGGTTAGGGGTTAGGGTTAGGGTTAGGGGTTAGGGTTAGGGGTTAGGGGTTAGGGTTAGGGTTAGGGGTTAGGGTTAGGGTTAGGGTTCTTCTCACACGTGTCTGTCGGCTTGTGCTCTGGGGACTTGTGTGTGGCTGTGATGCTGAAAGCTGTGCCGCTGGTATCTCAGATACCAGCAGGGCCACCCATGGTGGGCAGGTTTCGGCTGAGTTTCTAGGCTAAGACAGACTAGGGAGAAGGACCGGCAGCCCACTCTCAAAACAACTAGCCATTGAAAACCCTATGAATGGAAGAGAAGTACTGTCAAATACAGTGCCGGAAAATGAGCCCCCTCAGGCTGGAAGGCATTTAAGAAATGACTGGGGAAGAGTTGCCTCTTTAAAGTAGAGTCAACCTTAATGATGGGAATGGAGTAAAGCCCCTGTAACCTCTATTTGCTGATGTGGTACAGCTCAAAATGAAAAGAAACATAGTGGTTGCAACAGTGGGCTTAAACATAAAAAGATCACATGCAGGGTGCGGTGCCAGGTAGTTTTTTGTCCTGCTGTATGCACATAAGGTCTCTGTGAGTTAGACTTGACTAAATGGCACCTAACAACAAGAACATTCTTTTTTCTTTTTTTTTTTTTTGCGGTACTGGGGGTTGAACCTAGGGCCTTGCGCCTACATGCTTTGCAAGTGCTGGGTCACTGAGCTGCACCCCTGAGCTGCACCCCCAGCCCATTTTTTTTGACTTTTTTGAGACAGAGTCTCGCTAAGTTACACAGACTGCCTCTGGTCTCAAACTTGTGATCCTCCTGCCTCTGCCTCCTGAGCCGCTGTGATTATAGGCTGAGGCTAACTCTGGAGGAAGTGAATGTTGGACGATCCCAGGCTGGGTGGCCCCCCATCCACCGAGGGACACATGGAGAAAGGCAGAAGGGAGCAGAGTCCCCGCTCCTCCAGACTGCCCAGTGGGACCTCGTCCCCTCCTGACGCTGGACTTGGCCTGGGCTGGAGCCCACCTCGTTGGATCTTCGGGGTCTGCAGGGGCCAACTGCACATTGTGGAGGTTTCCGCCTCCACCGTCACCTGAGCCAGTTCCTGGTGACAGGCGTCCCGTGCCTACACCCCATGGTGCTCTGTATGGCCCCAACCAACACTTCTGGGGACAAAGCACAACACCTTTGGCTCCCAGCCCGCTTTGGCTCATGCTTTCCTCCAAGGTTGAAGAGAACTAGACAATCCTCCAACAAATCCAAGTGAGAAGCCCCTACCTCCTGCCCCAGCACCCCGGCAAACACGAAGCCGTCTCCATCCCTATAACTTTGTCATTTAAAGGACATCATATGAATTAGCCTGTTTTGCTCGGTGAAATTCCCTGAAAACCTAGGTTGTCGAGCGTCAGTCATTTGTTCCTCTTGGTTGCCAAGTAGTATTCCACAGCATGGATGTACCACAGTTTGTCTCACCTGTTTCAGGGAATTTGGATATTTCCAGTTTTGCTCTATTATAGCATGTTGTTGTTGTTGTTGTTGGGTGCTGTCGAGTCGTATATGACTCATAGCATAGGGTTTTCAATGGCTGACTGTTTCGTGATTCCCTCGGGAGTGGGTTACCACGTCCTTCTCCCGTTTTTGTGGTGCTGGGAATCGAACTCGGAACCTCAGAGACTACAGAGTGGCGCTCTACCAACTGAGCTAAATCCCAGCCCATTATGAGCATAGTTGCCATAAATGTTCATGTACAACTTTCGTGTGCACAAACAAAATGCTCCATCTGTGAGGTAAATGTCCAAGTGGGCCACGGCTGCGTCGTAAGGAGGTTTTGTTTGTAAGAAATTTCTCAAGTGGCCGAGCCATCTTACACCTCCTGCTGTCCAGAAGGGACCAGTTTGTCCACATTCTTGCTACATTTGGGTCTCTCTCCTCCGTTCAGCTGTCCTGACATATGCAGAGCTGGCTCCCTGTGCTCTGGCTTCTGACTGCTGACTCCGCCAAGCACCCGTCTGTCCCGCCGTCTGCACATCCTCTGTGTGAAGCATCTGTTCGTGTCTTGGTCCCTTCTCTCGTTGGGGTACTTGCTGTTCATTTCCTCTCAGATACTGAGGGCTGTTTGCATTCCAGTGCTGAGTTCTTTGTTGGGTATGTGGTCACTTCATGGTTCCCCTGTCTGGAGCTTATTGTCCATCCTATCCACACATTTTGGGGCTGGGATTTAGCTTAGTTGGTAGAGTGCTGCGCTGCTGTCTCTGAGGTCCAGAGTTCAATTCCCAGCACCGCAAAAATGGGAGAAGGGCCTGGCAATCCACTCCCAAGGCAATCCCGAAACAGTCAGCCATTGAAAACCCTATGAGGGTCGCTATGAGTCGGATACCGACTCGATGGCACCTAACAACAACAACAACAACAATCCACACATTTTAGTGCTGATCAGGCCTGACATCGGTTTCCCCTCCGATGGACTGACGTTTGTTTGGGTCACACAGCCTGATTTACAACCGTGTTTCCTTTCTACCTAGAGCCCGCCAGAGTCAACCTGAACCTGAAAGTCCTTCATCCCACAAGTGGCTGACCAGTGGCTCACAGTTCTGCTCCGGCCTGGATCTGTTGCTTTAAAAATCATCAGTCGTGTCAAGCTGGGTGCTGTGGCCATGCCTGCCATCCAGCAACTCAGGGGTGGAGGCAGGAGGATCCCGAGTAGGAGGCCAGAGGCAGCCTGTGTAACTTAGTGGGATCCTGACTCAAAACAGAAAAACCAAAGGGCTGGGTGGGCAGCCCAGTGGTGGAGCACTAACCCTGAGTATGTGTGAGGCCCTGGGTTCAGCCCCCAAGAACCAAAAAAAACCACCACACATCTGTGCGCGTGCGGAACCCACTTAGACGTAAAACATAGATGGATGGGTGCTGGGGAAATGCACTGCAGCGCTGTCTCAGAGGGCGGCGCATCTCAAGAGCCAGTTCTGATTCTGGATGGTGGAGCGCTGCTGGCCTTCCCACTGCGGGGCTGCTGAGTTTGGCGGCCCTGGGCTCACATGCTGGCTGACAGCTGCTGTCCACACTCAACCTTGTATACTTGCTTTGGGGTTTGGGGGATGAGGTGAGTTCAGAGACCAAAGCGCCAAAGCGCCCGGCATAGTGACCACAGCTACTTTCTCTTTCTGTCCTCTTTTAAAATTCACTTAGGATGTCTGGATTATCTTGTTGGGGATTTTTAAAATAATATTTCCCAGCTAGGGTCCCTCATGACAGCTTGAGGGGCTGACCCCTAGTTGACCCCAGGGCTCATCTCACTCACTCAAAACAGCCCCTCCCATCGAGTGAGCAGAGATGGCCCCCGGCCAGCTTGACGAGCCTCAACCACCATAATTTTGATTGGCTCCCCTCACCACTGTGCAGGTAATAACTGTCTCCACCTGGCAGTTATGTCCGTTTGCCCCCTGTACCTGCCAGCTGTGTGCCCGATTGGCTGAACCCCACCATGTGACCCCTCCAGGACCCTATAAAAGCAGGGCTCCTGGACCCCTACTCACCTCCTGTAGCACCACCGATCCTGACCTCACTGACCATCTCCTGAACCTCATCACCTGGACCAGCGCTCCCTATTCCTGCAAGACCATCTAGCAAGCCGGCGAGATCAAGACCAGGGGCCCCGAAGAGCCGAAGGCATCTAGCAAGCCACGAGGAGCCTCCCAACTCCTCCCACCCTTGGGAAGGAGGGGGGTAAGGAAGGCGAGCCGCGAGAGTCAAGACCATCGGACCTCAACTGAACATCAGCAGCGGCTGTGGCTGTGCCTTTAAGGCAGCATTCTATGCTGCAGGTATAGAACCAGCACTTAAAGGGGTAGAGCCTTGCTCTATAGGGGCTGCCTGCTCCTTGCTCTCCATAAGGGGAGCACCCCAATAAACCTTCCCTGTCCTTTTCCAACCACCTGAAGGTCTCCCGAGGTCCTTCTTTCCCGACACCGGTCACCTGTTTATGTTGTGGGTTTGGCCCTATCTTTAGCCGGGCTAGAGCCAAAAACCCCAACATAAGTGGCGCCCAATGTGGGGCTCGAACCCACGACCCTGGGATTAAGAGTCCCATGCTCTCCCAACATTATCTGAGTTAATCACCAATATTATTTTAAAGGTACAAAAATCAATCTTGTTTTATTATTTATTCCATTACTTTTACATTTGGTAACTGCCGATGACTGTAGACTCCTTTACATTTTTCTAGTATTATTTATTTATATTTATTTTTTACGTATTTATATTTATTTATTTTTATATTTATTATATTTATTTTTTGTCTTTGATTTTGGTGCTGGGGGTTGAACCCGGGGCCTTGCACATACTAGGCAAGTGCTCTACCCCTGAGCCACATTTCCAGCCGCCCCTATCCTTTAAGACACTCAGTGTTAATTCACTTCCCTTGTGTTGGAGGCGAGCCTGTGACCTTGAATCCCAAACGATGACCTTTATTGCAGCCCTGAAGCGAGCACACCAGCTTCCGCTCTGGTTTGCCGGGTGCCTTTCCAGGGCTCCGGGGTCTGGGGGCCCTCCCTCCCCGCAGCCCCCACCAGCGATGGCGCAGGTGCCACCGAACGCCTGACCTGGGGTGGCCAGGAGCCCATGCATCGCCCTGTGGAAGGGAGGGCCACGCGCCCGCTTGCCAAGTGCTTCCCCCCAGTGCACCCCGCAGGCGGCTGCCGTGTGCATCCATCCCATGCAGCCCAGGCGCCCTGCGTGAGGCCTGGGAGCACGGTTACTTTTGCATCGCTGTGACAAGAACGGGCTGGAGGGGACGGTTCACTTGGCCGCCCCACGTGGCGGGACAGGGTGTGGCCGGCTGTTCACATCACAGCGACCAGGGAGGGGAGAGAGCCTGCAGGTGGGCAAAGGGAAAGGTGCTTACGGGTCTGTCCCCAGTGACCCACTCCCTCCAGCAAGGTCCCACCTCCCAGAGGCTGCGGAACATCCCCAAACAGCGCCGTTATCCGGGGACCGTGCACTCTCACGTGAGCCGATTCACACACTATGCTGGGCTCCTTTTTTTCTTAAGTGTTTGGAACGGTTCACCAGGGAACCTGTGTGGGCCTGGAGGCTTTCCTGTGAGAAAGTTCTAGACAGAAGATTTGTCTTCCTTAATAGACAAAAGATCATAGACATTCGGTGAATTTGCTACATATTTGTCCACGCCGCCTATATTTTCAAATTTATGGATGGATTAGTTAGCTTTGGCTGGGTAGCAAACCAACTCAAAACAACAAGAACAAGAGCAACAAGAAAGAAAGAAAGAAAGAAAGAAAGAAAGGAAGGAAGGAAGGAAGGGAGAAAGAAAGAAAAGAAGGAAGGAAGGGAGAAAGAAAAGGAAGGAAGGAAGAAAAAAGAACGAAAGCGAAGGAAGGACGGAAGGAAGGAAGGAAGAGAAAGAAAAGAACAGCTGTGTGGGCCATGATCCGTGTGCCTCCTTTGGGCTGGGGCTTGCTGGAAGTTCTGCTGTCTCTGAGGCAGCAAGGCTATCTGATCCTGGGGGTTGAGTGGTTTTTCTGGGAGACCTGGGACCTGGACCCCTTGGCTCTCACCTCACATCGGTCTAGGGTGAGCTTGTGAAGCCTGCAGCCCAGGGCAGCCAGTAATGTGGGCCTCAAAATCTTTTAACATCATGAGTCTTTTAATTTTTTTTTGTGACCCCCGTGCATAGTTACAGTTTTGAAGTTCCAAAGCAATACTGTGCGTGTTTATAGAACAGCACCTAATGCTTCCTCGCAGCACACTGGGAGGGCGCGTTGGAATCAAATTCTAATCTTCAAATAAGCGCAAACATGTCACAGTCGGTAATGTGAGTCAGGTTAGTTACATTGCCCACTGCCTGGGCAGCCAAGTGTAATTGAGTTGAATTCAAAGTTGATTTGAAGCTGTTCAAAGCCATGTAAGGACGTATTAGAGAGTTTTTGGCAATTTGGCAAGTAAAATGCAGGAATTGCCAATAATATTTTTCAAAATCTAGTTTAACCCAGTTCTAGATGTGAATTGACCAACTGCAAAGTTTACTTGAGAACACATTAAGAATGGTGACCGCTTCCATTGAACCAGACGTTGATAGTTTTACAGGAAACAAGGTCAAATTTCCTGCTAGTTTTATATTGTTCTCATTTCTCTACACTTTATATGAAAAAGAAATTGTGGGGTGTGTGTGTGTGTGTGTGTGTGTGTGTGTGTGTGTGTGTGTGTGTGTGTATAGTTGTTGTTAGGTGCCATCAGTCGGGTCTGACTCACAGCGACCCTATGTACAACAGAAAAAAACAACAGAACATAACAGAACATGACACTGTGCCATGCCTGGCACTATTGTCAGTGCTGCTCTGCTATTCATAGGGTTTTCAATGGTGGATTGTTTTGGGAGTGGGCTGTCAGGTCTTTCTTCCTAGCTTGTAGCACCTGGTATTCCCAGGTGGTCTGTTGTCCAAGGACTAACCAGGCCGACCCTGCTTAGCTTCTGAGATCAGGTGGGATCGGATGCCAAGGTGCTATGGCTGCAGACACACACACACACGCACGCACGCATGCACGCACACACACACACACTAACTGTATCAGATAATCTATGTGCAGCCCAGGAGAATTCCTCTTTCATCTTGCAAACCTGAGCCTGCGTAGAAGGGGCCTTCGCAGGTTTGCTGCCAAGCACCTGCTCCTCCTCACAGGGTGCCCTGGCTTGGGGTCTGCTCCATGTGGAGTGTCCCGCAGCCTCTGCGTGGCCAGCTTTCTGCTCTGTGTGCAGCTGCTTCCGACCTCTGACAAGGTGGTGGCCAGGGTAGCAGGCAGCTCACTCCCGCCCAGGACAGCTGGCTGCAAGGTCCACCTTCCCATCTCCCACTGGCTGTGCTGAGCCGGGGCCTGCCAGCTCTCCCACGGGCAGGGACCCCTGGAACGGCCCTCAGCCAGAGAGACCCCGTCACAGAGGCTGAGCCCCTCGGACCTTTGCTCCCCAAAGAGAGCCAGAGGTGGACGGCCAGCCGAGGCGTCGTGAAATCCGTGCTGGGTCACCAGGGTTCTCCCTGTACCAGCTGAGGCCTCGACACCCCCGTGTTGGCAGGAGGCAAAGACTTCCCCCAGACTCCTCCTGTCCACTCCTCAAGGTCACCCAGCCCCGCGCGGGAGCAGCCCCAGGCCCTTTGTGCCTCTGCTGTCTGGAAACCCCTGACTGAAAGGTGAAGACTGTTTTCTCAACTGCATTGTCTCCGTGAAAATGTCTTCTCCTTGCTTTTGTACTTAAGCCCACAAAGCTAAACACACAAATTAAAAATATTTATTGGCTTTTAATAGAAGCGCTCTCAACCATGCAGCCCAAGTGAATTCTCGGGTAATTTAGCACTCAGTCCTCCAAGCAGCTCGTGCCTACGAAGAAGCTTTCTGGAAGATGCAGTGTTGCAGCTACTGCCTTACAAAGTGCTGATACAAGGGGGCCTAACGCCTACTGCTCGTATCTGAGCTTGGAAATTAAATTTAGATGTGGGGCTTCTGCTCGCCCACAGGAGAGTGGGAATTACCTATTCTCTGTAACGCAGACATGATTCCGAGTTACACGCCTGCCGCCTTTGAAGGGGCTCGCTGTGGACAGATCTGAGCCAGCACTGGCCGTGGTAGCTCTGCTTGGGGAGATGTGTTCAGTAGACCAATTTATTAAAAGCATGGAGCCCTTTATCTAAGCAAGCGGAATGTTTAAGCAGACAGATGGGAGGAGACTGGGTGTCGGCCCCCACCAGGCTGCCTACGGTTCACACGTACTGGCCTGGAAATGCCTTTAATCAGCGACTCCCCTAGGGTTGGAGAACAGCCCACCACCACCGCGACTGTGGCATGTGACAGGCCAGCTGGGCCTCGAGGTGTGGGCAGCTGAGTGCCCCTGGCTTCAGCCGATCAGAGGCAGACGCAGGGTCTGGGGAGGTAGGGCGGGAGGGCAGGTAGAAGGGGCAGTGGGGGCCAGTCTAATTGTGCAGGCCAGGAATGAGCACTGGGGCCCTTGGCTGAGAGGGACACTTTGTCCTGCTTCTTGCTGTCCCCATAGAGTGGTGGGGTCTGTTTCCCTCTCCTCTGCATGGGGCCAGACCCACGACTTACTCTGGCCGAGAGATTATGCTGGACACGACTGTACGCTGGCTCTGAGCCTTGTGTGCGCCTGTCCCCTCTGATCCTGGCCTTGCCATGAGACAGCTGGGCTGCCTGCTGGAGGACCACAGGACAGAGCGGGTGTCTGTGGTCCTGGTCACGACTGTCCAGATGGACCTGCGCCCAGCTGACCGTCAAACGTGGGAGAGCCCAGCGAAGGTCAGCAGAGCTGTCTCTGGCCCACAGTGAGCCCAGCAGAGATCAGAGCCACCCAGCTGGTCAGTGGGCTTGAGCAAGGGTACAGGTTCATCATTTCAAGCCACTGAGCTTGGGACATTTGTTACACAGCAGTAGCTGGCTGTCGCAGTGCAGGGCCACACACCCAGGGGCTCAGGGCTGGCTAACATGAAGTGATTTTGTGGTTCTCCAAGAAGAGAAAGGAGGTGACAGGGAAGTGGAGGGGAAAGAATGGTTTTGAGGCAACCATGCTAGCCTCCAGTTCACAGGCTCCCATCCTCTGCATGGGGTGCCCTGTGGCTCCTGAGGGACCCCACCTCTGTTGGAGCAGATACCAGGGTTAAGGAGAGAGCCGGAGAGTTCCTGCAGCTGGGACATTGGCAGGGTTCCTTCCACCCACTGTTTGCAGAGGGGGAGAGCTGGAAACCGCAATGTGGAAATTTAATTATAGATCTGGAAGAAATGTATGCTTCTTAGAATAATTTTATTTAAAAAGCCCTCAAAAAATAGAACCTATTTTTTTCCTATCTTGTGATTAATTCAAACTAAATAAAAGGAACCCGTGAACTCTTATTGACACCCTACAGGGAGTTTTCATTTGCAATATCCGTAAACCTTGAAATCTCAATTTGTGTCAAATAAGCTCCTACAGGTACAGTCCCGGGCTCCAGCGGTACCGTGTCATATTCTGTTCCATTTAAATAAATTACATACTCCATCACCGCAGCATTATTCTATCTCCTAATCAAATTGCCAATCTGGCCAGTCCCGAGCCGGCGAGCCTGGCAGGGAGGAGATGGTCCCCGGGCAGCCACGCAGCCCTGTCAGAGAGATACGCAGATGCTGGCGGCCTCAGCTCCCAGGATGGGACCAAGGTGTAAACACAGCTGTAAACTATGCCGAAGGAGCCGAGGCCCCAGGGTGACGGCTGTCCTCGGCTCCTGAGGGCTTCTCGGCTGCTCCTCCTTGTGCGCGGCAGCTTTTCATTAGTGCCTGGGAAAGCAAGCTCCACGGCCTGTGTCTGATGGCGGCGTGGGAAGCTGCCACATGGAGACAAGTGCCTGCCACGTGGGACTCCCCACCCCGGGCACGGCTAAGTGCCCAGAGCTGCAGTGCGTGTGCACGAGTGGACATGTGTGTATGCTATGCTGCATGTGTGTGCACAGAAACACACGTGTATGTTTGTGTGGCATAGATGTGTGCTGGCGTGTCCGCGTGGGCGTGGGTGTAAGTTGGCATAGGTATGCGTTTGTATGTGGATGTTCTGTTTCTATGTTATGCTGTCCATGTGTGTGTTTCTTATTTTCTTTTTCTTTTTTTTTTTTTGTGGTACTGGGGGTTGAACCCAGGGCCTTGCGCCTGCATGCTCTGCAAGTGCTGGACCACTGAGCTGCACCTCAGCCCATTTTGTTACTTTTTGAGATAGAGTCTCCCTAAGTTGTGCAGACGGCCTCTGGTCTCGAACTTGGGATCCTCCTGCCTCTGCCTCCCAAGCTGCTGGGTTTACAGGCGTGCGCCACCGCGCCTGGCCATGTGTGTGTGTTGTGTGTATTTCTGTATTTGTGTGTGTGTACGTACACATAGGCCTGTGTAGGTCTCTGTGACTCTGCTCTGTGCACATGCATGTCTGTGTGCATGTGTGCAGCAGCAAATGCGCGTGTGCGCATGGCTGTGACAAAGTGTGAGTGTGCTTTCGTGCAGTGCACGTGCACGTGTGTGTGGCATTTGTGCATTCATGTGTGTCCACGAGTGAGAGCCACCATGTGGCATGGGGGGCCGTGTCAGCCTGTCTGGGTGTCTCTGCCCTCTGGAAACCCCCATTCTTGTCTGGTCTGCCCAAGGCATCCTTCCCAGACCCCACTGTCATCTTGGATGGGGCCACGTGGGGCTGGAGAGCCCTGGCCGCCTTGAAACGTGCCCTGGCCACCTCTTCCAGGGTCCAGACGCCCCTGGACTGGCCTGGAAAGGAGGTCATAGCTCTGGCCGGGGCTGGAGAGTGGGAGGGGACACCAGGCTATTGGGGAGTTCTGGGAAGTGAGGGTCGGCCCACGGAGGACCTGCCTTTGTCCTCCTCTCTGTCCTCAGATGTGCCTTTGCCATACCAGTGCTGGGCTCCAAGTGACAGCCGTGTGCGTCTGCTGACATGCAGCAGCACCAGGAACGAGGCCCGGCCAAGCGCCTGCTGCACCTGGACACACAGCCCTCCAGGGAAAGGAGGGCGGGCAGGAGGCCTGGAAGGCTGGGGCACGGCGTGCATGGACAGGTTCCCAGGTCTCTGCAGCCAAGGCCTGGAGGGTGGGTGCGGAGCCTGGTGAGCTCGAGGGGCCTGGGGTGCAGAGACCTCTGCTGACTGTTGACTCCCTCTGCGCTTGGATCTTCCAGACAGCGCGTGGCGGGTGCAGCTCATGAGTGGGGTCTCTCCTAAACCACAGACCATGTGCAGGCCCTTTACAGGTGGATTCTTTGATAAAATTCCAACATGGAGGCTGAGGCTACCTGAGGACGTGGGAAAGTGAAATGATCGAATCCACGGCCCTGGAACGCGGGCGCATACCTCGCTGCACACCCACCCCGGCCAGGGCCACCTCCAGAGAGTGCTGAGCAGACCTCACCTCACCGCCAGCTGCAGGGCCACGGACCTTACCTGCAGACAGACTCACAGCTGCCTGCTGCCGTAGGCTCTAGGCTCAAGCCTCAAAAGACAGCTCTGCAGCCTTCCGCAGGGCCATAGTGTGATTGTGGGGAGAGGGCTCCTTGCTTTTGTCTTCATGAGTCCCTTCCCCCATCAGGTCAATATTAAAAACTACTTTTGATATGCCACATATTCTGACATTTAATTTTTTTTGGTTTTATTGTTGTTAAGGTGCCGTTGAGTCAGGTCCGACTCAGCAATGGTAGGTACGACAGAGGAAACCCTACCTGACACTTTGCGGTGCCTGGTACTATCGTCAGTGTTTCCTTGGTATTCATAGGGTTTCCATGGTTGATTGTTTCAGGAGTGGGCTTCCAGGTCCTTTTTCCAAGCCTACAGCACCTGGTGTTCCCAGGCGGTCTCCCATCCAAGTACTAACCAGGCCCGACCCTGCTTAGCTCCCAAGATCTAATGAGATCAGATGCCAGGATATTATGGCTATAGACCTTTTTTTGTTTGTTTTAGGTAAAATTTAATAGATTCTCAAGGGTCCTAAAATTTTTTTCCAGTGTGACTAAGAAAATATCTTTGAACCTTCAAGTTCTACACCCCTATCCCAATTTTTAAAGAAGATAAAACACCTTTGTAGGCTCCCAAGGTATCTGGGGCTCTGTGCTCTGTGGATGAGCCAGGCTCAGTTCCACTGATTGTAACTGCCACGGTACTTATATGAAGTGTGGCTTTGAGAAGGTTGGGCGCTTGGACACACCTTGGAAGCCATCATTACCATTACAAAGAAGGGCGGATCTTTCTCCATGGAAGTCTGTTTACCACTCTTTCCCCCATCCCTGGACAACCACTGGATCCTGTGTCTCCCGTAGGACTTGAGCCATGGCTTTGTGTGAGTGGAGTCGCATGGCAGGCATGGCTTATTTATTTGGCCTGCATCTTTCACTTGACCTAACAACTTTGCAATTCATCTGTGGGGTTCTGTGTATCAGGAAATCATTCTTTTTCACTGGTGAGCGCCCACTACATGGCTTGTGGAACTCTGATGATGGTTTTCCCATTGGGGAATATGCTTACAGTAAAGTCGCCGAGGACGCTGTGTTCACGGCTCGCATGTCCTTTTCTTGTTGAATACCCAGTGTGGGATGGCTGGTCACAGGGTGAGTATCATCTCTCTTTTTAAGAGGCTCCCAAACCACAGGCAGGCTATTTGTGCTTCTGTTGATCCATATCTAGTGTTCATAGTGATATTTCAGTGTGGGCTTCATCCATATTTCTCTAATGATCAATAATGTTGGGCATCTTTTCATGTGGCTTTTTGCCATTTGTATATCTGGCGATGTGTTTGACAATTCAATTTTTTGTGCATTTGGTTTTATTTTTCTTCCTATTAAATTTTGAAAATTCTTTCTTTAAATATTCTGGATACAAGTCCTTTATCAGATTTCTGATTTACATATATTTTCTCCCAGTCTGTAAACTGTCTTTTTAATATCTTAAAAGTGTCTTTGATGAATGGAAGTTCTTAATTGTGGTGAAGTCCAATATATGTTTTTTCTTGAATGGATTATGTAATATATGAGAAATCTTTGCTGGATACAGAGCTTCAGAGTTCTTCTCCTATCTTTTCCTGTGGAGGTTTTATAATTTCAGTTTTACATGTCGGTCTATGATCCATTTTGAATTAATTTTTTGTATATGGTGTGAGGTAGAGACCCAAGTGTTTTCTTTTTTAATTTTGCATATAGATAGCCATTATTCTAGCACTATTTATCCTTATTGAATTGTTTTTGCACTTCTGTCAAAAACCCATCGGCTGTATACATGAGGATCTTTTTTCTAGATTCAATTTTGTTCTGTGAATCTTTTTGTTTTTACACCAATATCACATTTTCTTGACGATTGTAGCTTCTTTTCAAGTCCTGAAGTCAGGTTGTACAACATTGTTCTTTTCTTTTAAAGTTGTTTGAGTGTTCTAGATTTGTACTCCACTCCTTTTTTAAACAAAACAGGCTGTTGGGATTTTGAGTGTGATTATGTTCATTTCTAGATCAGTTTTGGAAGAAACGGCCTATTAAGAAGGCTTCTAAGCTATGAACATGGTATTTATCTCCACTTGTGTAGGTTTCCTTTGATTTCTGCCAGCAACATTTTGTAGTTTTCAGCATATAGGTCTTGCACATCTTTTTTCAGTTTTATCACAGGATTTCATATATTTGGTACAATTGAAAATGGTATTTAAAATTAGCAATTTGTGATTTTTTATTGTTTTCACATAGAAATGCAATTTTTTTTTGCGTATTGATCTTACACTTTGCAACATTACTAACTCTCTTTTAGTTGTAGTAATTCTTGTAGATTTCATCAGCTTTTCTGCATAGGTAAGCATGCTGTTTGTAAATTAGGATAGCTTTAATTTTTCCTTTCTAATCTGGATGGTTTCCCCACCCCTGTGCTATCATAATGATTGTACAACATTGAATAGAAGTGGTGTGAGAGAGCTGGGTTTAGCGTCACATGCCTATAATCCCAGAACTTGGAAGGCTGAGGCAAAAAGATTGTGAGTTCAAGGCCATCCTGGACTACACAGCAAGCTCCAAGCCAGCCTGGGCTACACAGTGAGACCTTGCCTCAAAAAACGAACAACAAAAAAGTGGTCAGAGCGGACATCCTTGTCTTGATTGTTTTACTGCTGGGTTTGATGTTAGATATAAGATTTTTCTAGATGCTCATACTAGTTTTCTCGGGCTGACATAACAGCATGCCACGGACTGGGTGGCTTACATCACAGAAATTAACTTCTCACAG
Source organism: Pedetes capensis (assembly GCA_007922755.1). Lineage (NCBI taxonomy): Eukaryota > Metazoa > Chordata > Mammalia > Rodentia > Pedetidae > Pedetes > Pedetes capensis. The sequence goes on along the minus strand of VMDO01005822.1, from coordinate 90,635 downwards.
TCCTGGAAGGACTCAAAAGGGCAGGAGACTGTGAGTCCAAGGTCAGGGCATTGGCAAGTGGCCCCTTCTTGGAGCCTGTCTTCCTGGCTCGCCGATGGCGGTTTAATCCCGGTGCCCTCACATGGTGGCTCTGTGTGTTCGTGTCCTGATCTCCTCCTCTTATAAGGATGCCAGTCATATGGATTAGGGACCGCCATAAAGACCTTGCTTTGGCTTAATTACTTCTCTAGTAACCATCTCTAGTAACCATCTAATGACGTTGTTAGATACTTTGGGTTTGATGTTCCGACTCTGACATATTAGTTTGCTGAAGGGACACCATTTAGCTACTAACACTCATTATCAGGGTTAAAAAAGTATTAACCTCTATGCCCAGCTGTTAGTATCAGGACTGGATGTTGTATCTTTTTTTTTTTTTTCAGTACTGGGGGTTGAACCCAGAGCCTTGCTCTTGCATGATTTGCAAGTGCTGGACCACTGAGCTGCACCCCCAGCCCATTTTTTTTTTTTTTTACTTTTTGAGACAAGGTCTAGCTAAATTATGCAGACTGCCTCTGGTCTTGAACTTGTGATCCTCCTGCCTCCGCCTCCCGAGCTGCTGGGATTACAGGCGTGCGCCACTGCGCCTGGCTGAATGCCGGTATCTTTTGAGATGTTTTCCTGCATCTGTTGCCATCATCATATAAATTTCTTTTTTCCTTTTCTTTTTCTTTTTGTTTGTGGAACTAGAGATTGAACCCAGGGCCCTGAGCATGCTAGGCAAATGCTCTTCTACTGCGCAATGTCCTCAGCCCAATTTTCATTTTTTGGTCCATGAATAAGATAATTTACAGTGATTGATTTTTGAAATGCTAATAAAAAACTTACATTGCTCGGATTATCTCCATTTGGTTATGAGTTATTATCCTTTTAATATATTATTGGAAATAATTTGCAACATTTTCATTAAGAACTGCTGACTTATGCTCATGAGGAATGTCAGTCAGTCATTTTTTCTTGAAATGCCTTTTCCTGGCTTGGCTATTAGAGTATGTTGGCCTCATGGGATTTGGGGGAAGAATTCATCTTCCCTTTTCTAGAATTGTTTGTGTACAGTCAGTATAATTTCCTTATAAATGTTTGACGGAATTGTCTAGTAAATTCATAGTACTTTGCATTTTTAGGGGGCCAGGGGAGGGTTTTAGTACAGAGTCAAATGATTTGATTCATAGAGAACTATTCCTTCCTGAATTTTGATATTTTTTAAATTAGTTCATTTCATCTAGCTGTCAATTTTTATTTTTTTTGGTACTGTGGTGCTGAATTCAGGGCCTCACACATATTTTGCAAGTGCTCTACTGAATTGCAACTTCAGCCCTGTTTTTTTTTTTTTTAAATAAAAAGTTAAAGGATATATATATTTTCAATGTTGAGACAGGGTCTCACTAAGTTATGCAGGCTGCCTCTGGCCTCGAACTCGTGATCCTCCTGCCTCTGGCTCCGGAGTCACTAGGATGACAGAAGTGCACTACAGCACCCAGCTAAGTTATCAAGTTATAAGATTGTTCATAATATTTCCTTATTATCTTGTGACTACCTGTATAGTCTGTAGGTGTCTCACCTCTCTATTCTTGATAGTGGTTATTTCTTCTCTTTTTCTTTATCAATTTGGATAGAGATTTTAAATTTTATTGGTCTTCTTTGACAATCAGCTCTTGGTCTACCTTATTTTCTCTATTATTTTTCTTATGTGTATCTCATTGATCTTCTTTCTGATCTTTCTTTTCTACTGCATGCATTTAGTTCATTATACTTGTTTCCACAACTCCTTCCACCATTTGTGAAGGTGAAAGCTGACATTATTGATTTGAGGGCTTAGGTATGTATATATTTTAACATAGTCAAACCTTGGTATCCATGGGAGATTGGATCCAGGTCCCCTGCAGATAACAAAATATGCAGGTACTGATCTCTCTTATATAAAATGGTGCACGGAAGTATTTGCATATAACGTACCCACTTCCATATATTTTAAACCATCTCTGTTATTAGGTGCTGTAGAGTTTGGTCCAAGTCATAGCGACCCTACGTACTGCAGATGAAACACTCCCTGACTCTGTGCCGTGCCCAGCACCATGTCAATGCTTCTCTGCTATTCGTAGGGAGAGAGAGAGGAGAGAGAAACCATCTCTAGGTTGCTAATAATACTTAACCCACTGCAAATGCTGTGTAACTGTCTGCTTAAACAGTCATTGTTTAGGGAATAATGACAACAAAGGCCACACATGGTTAGTGTGGATATAATTTAAAAATACATATTTTTGATCTGTAGTTGGCAGAATCTACACATGTAAAAACCAAGGACTTGGATGGCCGACTCTAAGTATTCAGTGCTATAAATAAGTGCCTCTCTAACCGTATCACATGTATTTGGATGTGTTGTATTCCATTTTCAATTAGTTTAAAATACTCTTCTTTGACCCATTTCCAAATATGTAAGGATTTTCTAGGGCTGGGATTTAGCTCAGTTGGTAGAGTGCTGCGCTGCAGTCTCTGAGGTCCTGAGTTCAAATCCCAGCACCGCAAAAATAGGAGAAGGACCTGGCAATCCGCTCCCAAGGCAATCCCGAAACAATCAGCCATTGAAAACCCTATGAGGGTCGCTATGAGTCAGACACGACTTGACGACACACAACAACAACAACAAGGATTTTCTAGATAACTTTCTGTTATTGGTATGATTTGAATTCTTTTAAAGGCAGTGGTAACTCAGCACTCAAACTCCGTGCTCCGTGCTCAGAGTTTTCAATCTTCCACCAATATTTTCAAGAGAATTCTGGTTCAGGATCGACTACTTACTTGACACTTGACCACGGTGCTAAAACCTGTATGAAATGCCACGGTTTACCCAGGATGCTTCTGGGTGAAGAAAAGGGAAAGCATCACGTCGACTGCTGATTTCCAGCAGTGAAGACCTGATCTGGTGCCGGGCTGCCTTCTCCTGTGGGTTTTTGAACATTACACACATATACCATACGGTCACCGTGGTACCCTGGACATGCTCTGGGATAAAGCGGAAGAAAGAGGGAAACACTAAGAATAACAAGTGCATTAAAAAAAGATCTTGTAGGGGAGGGAGTGTTGGGGGATTGAACCTAGGGTGCTGCACCACTGACCCATACCGTCAACCCCTATATTTAATTTTTATCTTTTTTTTTTTGCACGGTATTGGGGGTTGAACCCAGGACCTCTTGCCTGCATGTTCTGCAAGTGCTGGACCACTGAGCTGCACTCCCAGCCCATTTTTTTTTTTTTTTTACTTTTTGAGACAGGGTCTTACTAAGTTATGCAGACTGCCTCAGGTCTCTAATTTGTGATCCTCCTGCCTCTGCCTCCCCAGCCTCTGGGATTACAGGCATGCACCACCATGCCTGGCTACTTATTTTTTATCTTGAGAGAGGGTCTTGCTAAGTTGTGCAGGCTGCTTCTTGCCTCCAGAGTAGCTGGGGTTACAGGCGTGTGCCACTGTGCCCAGAAAAAAAGAACTGATTGCTAAGTATGTGAGAGGCAAATGTGTCTGAGCTAGCCATTCAGGGTGGTGCTGGAACCAATAAATGCATTATTTCTGATGGGGAAAAAATGCTTGGCACTCGAACTGACCAGCACGTGGCCGGCCTTCCTGAACACACTGTGGTCAAGCACAACATGTCGGGACTTGTTCTCTGGCCCAGAGTATTGTCCATCTTGGTAAGTATGCTGTGGTCACCAGAAAGAATGTGTGTTCTGCACTTGTACGCAGTGCCCTAGAAGTGTAATTTAGGTTGTGAGGTAGCGTTGCTCAAGCGTTTGATGCCTTTACTGATTTTCAGGTCACTTGTTCTCTCAGCTACTGTGAGGGAACATTGACATCCATTGTAATTGTGAATTTGTCTCTGTACTTTAAATTATATCAGTCTTTGCTTCAGGTGCTCAGTTCTGTTATTAAGAGCCGAAGGGCACAGGGTTGCTATGTTGCCGTGCAGAACCGGCCTCATTATTGTTATGAAGTGACCCGTTACACCTTTTGTTGGCCACTGTTAGCATCCACAGGAGGGAGGCACCAGAGACTCATTCATGCTGGTTGTGTGAGAGCCAGAGGGAGCGCAGACAAGCTGAAGTGCTGACCGCACTTGTTGATAGGTGGTGTTGTTATTAGGTGCCATGGAGCCATGTCCGACTCATAGTGGCCCTCACAGGGTTTTCAATGGCTGACTGTTTCGGGATTGCTTTGGGAGTGGATTGCCACGTCCTTCTCCCATTTCTGCGGTGCTGGGAATCGAACCTGGGACCTCAGAGGCTGCAGAGCATCACTCTACCACCTGAGCTAAATTCCAGCCCTCTGATCGCACTAGGCTTTGTCAAACACGAGTTCACTGGGGGTTTTATACAAGGGATGTGGAGAGCCTTCATGTGCATCTAACAGAGGGGAGGGATTCCCTCTCCTCACTGGAAGTTCTCCCCAGGACGTCTCAAACCTACACCACCATTATCTTCCTCCTTAGTGGCCTTCCCACAGGAGTCGACCCCTCTCCCTCTCGTGGACTTCCCACAGGAGCCGGCCTCTCCCCCTCCCCTGGGCTTCCTATCTGAGTGGCGTGTGACCCCCTGGCAGCCTCACAGGCAGCTGTATGACCCACAGCCTTCCCCCGGGCTCCCTCTTCTGCTCTCTGCTGCTCGCTTTGCTTCTGCTGCCTCTCTCTTCCATTACCTCCTTCCGTGGAGAGTCCTGTGCGCCTCCTCCCTGCCCTCCACGAGGGGCACTGACACATCTCAGGGCCTAAGTGGCTTCTGTGTGTCATCATGGGTGCAGGGCCATGGCTCCCTGAGACACACTAGGTGTTTTGCATCACTGCAGCAGGCCTTGGGTCCAGTCTGTGGCCAGTCCGGAGGCACTGTCCACAGGATGCTCTATTTCCTGACCTTGTGCCTGGCACTTGGCAGTGGGTGGTATCGGCTCAGGCCCGGCAGAGGTCAGAGCCTTGCCCTGACACCAAGTGGGTATCAGGGACCCACTGGACTGGGTTGGTGTAGTGGCCAGAGGCGCCAAAGAAGGACCTTGGGAGACCTTCTGCGGGAAACAGGAGAGGGAAGGTTTATTGGGTTACTCCCCAAGTGGGGTGCAACCAGCAAGCAGCCCCTGTCGAGTGCTCAAGTGCTAGCTCTAAGCCTGCAGCATAAAATGCTGTAGGCTCACTGGTGAAACAACTCAGCCTTAAAGCCATGGCTATAAGCAGTTGGTGTTCCGCTGGGCTGGAGGTCCGGTGGTCTTGACTCTCACAGCTCGCCTTCTCTGCTTTCCTCCTTCCCAAGGATGGGAGGAATTGGGAGGCTCTTTGTGGCTTGCTTGTAGCCTTCGGCGCTTCAGGGGCCCTGGTCTTGATGTGTTGGCTTGCTTGGAGATCTTGGTGTTAGAGCTGGATTGGGGAGCACTGGATTGAGGTGATGGGTTCCGGACAGCAGTTGAAGGATGGAGAATGGTGGTGGGGTGAAGTGGGGTCGGGGCCCTGCTTATATAGGCTCCCGGAGGAGGGCATGTACTGGAGTTAGCCAATCAGGGCACATTCCTGACAGGTACAGCAGGTAACTGTCATACCTACCAGGTAGGGGCAGTTATTTAACTGGGGTGCTAGGGGTAGCAAATCAAAGTTGAGGTGGTTGAGGCTGGTCAGGCTCGTCAGGGGCCATCTTTGCTCACTCGATGGGAGGGGTAGGAGTGAGTGAGTGGCATGTGGCCCTCGGGTCACCTAGAGGTCAGTCCCTCAGGCTAGCGTGAGGGACCCTAGTTATGGGGTACAATTTAAAAATCCCAACAGGGTGGGATTCTGAGGTGGCTTTCCTGGAGCCCCTCCTGGGTGGTCTCTGCAGGGGAGGAAGTCACCAGGGAGACACATGGAGGAGGAGTCACAGTGTGGCTCACGGCCTCAGGGAGGAAGCAGTGTGGGCATGGCAGCCCTTGGAGCAGACAGCCATGCCCACAACTGGGGGGCCCAGGAGGAGTCAGCAGGGATGCCGCGACCTCTTCCTCACCCAGCCTTCTCTCCCCTTCCCATGGCTGCCCTTCCCTCCGCCCTCAGCCTGCACAGCCTGAATCTCAGGCAGGCCGGTCATGTTCCCTGGCTTCTCCGGCCTGTGTGCGTGACTCTCATTTCATCATCTTCATGACTAGTGAGGACCCTTCTTGGGGAGCCGAGCCTCACGCCCCAGGGCCCCACGCTTCTGAACAGCGCGTATCTCTTTGCAAACAAATACACTCCCAGCGTGAGAGCCTGCAAGTGTGTGCGCTCAGTCCCCAGCTGTGGCAGCCATCATTCCTAATAACACAGCATTCTGCCCACCAGGTCCCAAGTCTGCGCACGTCTCCTCATCCCCTGGCATCCAGCACAGACGTGGCCATTGAAAAGCCTGACGGTGTCCCTGAGTGGCATCTCCCAGGAAGGCAGGAGGGACGGGCAGGACCGCGCAGGATGTCAGGAGGCCCGGGGCGTTGCAGGGCCTGATAAGTGAGATTTATCCGCAGAGTCTATGAGAGCTGACACCTACTTCTGACAGGACTGTATCACAGACTGAGGGGCAGGACTCTGAACAGGCAGAGATGTATTTGCGGGAGGTGAAAATGTCATTTAAACCGTGATGCCTTTCAGATTGTCTTGGCAAGACGCCACAAGCAGCCCGGGCCTTTCCTAAACAAACACGCACAACCTAAACCCGCGAGGAGAGTGGCAGCCCGCAGTGGTCCGCGGCCTGGCCGTCCCTCTTCCTGGTGACTGGCACTCTAGACTGAGGGGTGTGATGGTGGGCTCCTACCCTTCCTTTACATGGCCTCGGCCTACTTGGGCTCTCACGTGGTGCGGGCCCAGAGACACGGAGAGGGAACCGGGCCACAGTGCTTCTGGTTCCCTCGGCCCAGCCTAGCAGGTGTGGAGAAGGAAAAGGAAAATGTGGCTCGAGGTGCCCCATGGAGTGGAGAGGATGAGGGCACGGGGCAGCTCTGGGTGTCCGTGAGGAGAGTTTATCTGTCCACTGGTCCCTTCCCTTCCGGCCCAGCTGGCTGCGCCTGCAGTCTTGGCTGTTGCCCTGCCCCAAATTCCCTGTGAACTGGCAGATCAGAGGCCCCAGAGGCCTCACACTTGCTTTTTGGGCAGGAACCTGGTGGGCGGCCCTGTGCTCCGCGCTGGGCTGCAGTGGCGTCCAGTGTGCCTCGCTGTCACGCAGGCTGCTGATGTTACCGCGGCGAGAGTTGGCAAAATCGCGGTGCGCTCCATCTGTCGTCCCTCCTGGGAGGCTGGAATGCGAAAGCTGCCAATCAGCTGGCTGGGGCCCTTCTGCTCTGCCTGGATGGGAACTGTGGGTGGACGGGGAGAAGCTCTGCCAGCACTGGCCAGCCTGGAGTGCCAGGGGCCAGACTGGCAGACCCAGAGGATCAGAGCCATGAACCCGAGGGCGGCGGCCTGGGCCTCATGGCTCTAGGCCCTTCGGTCAGAGGCTCTGCATTCTGGGCTTTTAACCCCCAGTGGCCACAGCACCGGACGGCTAATGTCATCCTCAGCTCCCAGTGGCAGAGAGCAGCAGGCAGGAGCTGGTGTTATAGCTCCCGAGCAGGCCATGGGTGCCAGGACCTCAGTTCCACAGAGACTCGGGACGCTAGTGTTACAGGTGCCGGGCCTGCGGGGCCAGGGCCCTCCATCCTCGATAGTGGCCAGAGCTGCAGTCCTGGGGCCTGGGCTGTCTGGGACCCCTTGGCGGCTCCAGATCTTCCAGGGCGGGGCCTGGCTTCTCTTCTCTGGCTCTTCCCAGCCTTCTGTCGTCCACCCCGTCTCCCCACCCTCTGCGGCCATCCCTCCACTTCTGCCACTCCGCCTGGTCTCTGCTGCCTCTGCCCCCGTCACTCTGCCCTGGCTGCTCTCTGGACCTCTTTAGCCACCCTCTCATTGCTGCCATCGCTGCTGCTGCTGCTGCTCTGTGCTGCTTCCGTCCTCTCCTGTCCACGTCACCAGCTCAGCCCCTCTACTAATGATAAAGATCAAAATCAGGCGGGAAGAGAACACTCGAGAGCAGAGCGGCTTCTTATCGTACCTAACGCTGCTGGCGCAAGGAGTTAGCGGAACAGCCATTTACGTAAGTAGGAAGGGGGTGGGGTAAGGGTGTTCCTACTAATTGCACAGACCTTCATGCAGATGGACTGTTTGCACCGATCATGGCACGGTTCCTCCTGCAAGTAATGGACAACTAGGAAGGGGGTGGGGCAAGGGTGTTCCTACTAATCGCATAGTCCTTCATGCAGATGAAGCAGGCCTAAGTGGCTCCTGTGTGTTGCCATGGGTGCAGGGCCATGGCTCCCTGAGACACGCCAGGTGTTTTGCATCAGTGCAGCAGGCCCCGGGTCCAGTCTGTGGCCAGCCCGTGGCCAGTCCGTGGCCAGTCTGGAGGCACCATCTACATAATGCTCTATTTCCTGACCCTGCGCCCAGCACTTGGCAGTGAGTGGTGTCGGGGTTCGGCTCAGGCCTGGCAGAGGTCAGAGCCTCGCCCTGACACCGAGTGGGTATTGGGGACCCACTGGACCGGGTTGGTGGAGTGGCCAGAGGCGCCAAAGAAGGACCTCGGGAGACCTTCTGTGGGAAACAGGAGAGGAAAAGTTTATTGGGTTACTCCCCCCGTGGGGTGCAACCAGCAAGCAGCCCACTTCCTCCTGCAAGTAATGGATGGCCCTTCCCTTCAGCTGGGTGGTGGGGGAAGTGCACCCCTCTGGCCTGGAGGCAAACGGTTACAGGCTCATCCAAAGCTCACAGGGGCTCGTGCTGGCAAGAAGTAAGGGGCAAGGTGCTTGAGACAGTTGGTCGTGGCTGAGGCAGCGCTTTCTGGAGCCGGAGCTGAGCTGTGGCAGTGAGCAGCTGGGTTGCCGTGTAGCTTCCTCGAGGCGGCCGTGGAGTGTCTGGAGCAGCCAGGGTGACGGGAGGGCATTCTGCTGAGCTGACAGTTCTCCACTCAAGGCTGCCAGGTGGAAGGGAAAGGCCCTCAGATGGCCGGGTCTTGACAGTTCCAGTCATTCATAGCAAGCATCCGTAATGAAGTCTCAGCACAATTCTAACAGAATACAATAGTTGTTGTTGTTAGGTGCCGTGGAGTTGTGTCTGACTCATAGTGACCCTCATAGGGTTTTCAATGGCTGACTGTTTCGGGATTGCCTTGGGAGTGGGTTGCCATGTCCTTCTCCCATTTTTGCAGTGCTGGGAATCGAACTGGGGACCTCAGAGACTGCAGAGCGGTGCTCTACCAACTGAGCTAAATCCCAGCCTGCATACAATAGTACTTGATAGTATTTAGGAGTGCCTACCTCCAGCGCCTTGGGGGAGGGGGTCCCTCTCACGTGACTTGGTAAGACATGGCGCTCCTCATCCTCGGTGCAGCTTCTTCCGGATGTAACTTGCACAGGAAAGTCTGGGTAAAGCACGCTTCTTCTCCTTATTCACCTGCTTTCGATTGCACATTCCCCAGGGTGGGCTGGAGCGAGTGGGTTTCCATCTTTTGAACCTATGTGTTTTATCTGCCTCCAGGGTACCCACGCACTGTATTATTTATTTATTTATTTGTTTTTTTGCGGTCCTGGGGGTTGAACCCAGGGCCTCGCGCCTGCATGCTCTGCAAGTGCTGGACCACTGAGCTGCGCCCCCAGCCCATTTTTTTACTTTTTGAGACAGGGTCTCACTAAGATACACAGACTGCCTCTGGTCTTGAACTTGTGATCCTCCTGCCTCCACCTCCCCAGCCACTGGAATTACAGGCGTGCGCCACTGCGCCCAGCTGCACTGTATTATTTTTCTCCATCCTGTCCTGTCCCTTCGATGGCCAGCGGGACCGACCCTGGATCCGGAGGCTGTGACCCAGCTGCCTCTGAGGGCCTCTGTCCTCCCCAGCGGGTCAGGAAGTTCACTCTCATGCCAGCTCTAGGTCCTGCCCCGCCTGGAGGACGCACCTCTCCAAGGATCCTCGGCCTGGGGGTGTAAACTCGGAGCCAGGCGGAGACGTCTCAGCTTTCTTCTCATGTCGGTGCCAGGTAGATTTGAGGCTGGGGGTGATGGGCAGTGGTACTTTAACTGTACGAGCCTAACGTTGTTCAGCTTGGCGGGCTGGGGCCCTGTGCAGAGAGGACCGGAAACTGTGTGGTCCAGCGAGTCACGATAGGGACCACATTCACTGGCCTCCGTGTGCAGAGGCTCTGCATGCTAGGATTCAGCCACCGTGAGTCAAAAATAATTGGGAAAGAATTGTGTCTGTACGGAACATGCGCAGAGTTTTTTCTTATCTGTATTTCTTAAAGAATAGAGTGGGTGGTTACATAGCATTTGTATTGTATCAGGAGTTATTAGTAAGCGAGAGGTGACTTAAAACACTGGGAAGATGTGGGGGGAGGGCTCTACGCAAACAGGACAGCACTTTACAGGCAGGACATGGGCAAAAGTGAGTTGTCTGCAGGGGTCCTGGAACCATCCCCTGAGACAGCAAAGGATGGAGGGGTGGAGCTTCACATTATCTAGAAGCCACATTGAAAAGGAAAAAGAAACAGATAAAATGAATTTTAACAATAGGTTTTATTTAACTCAACATGTCCTAAATATCATTTCTTTTTCTTTTTTTTTTTTTTGCGGTACTGGGGGTTGAACCCAGGGCCTCACGCTTGCATGCTCTGCAAGTGTTGGACCACTGAGCTGCACCCCCAGTCCATTTTTTTTTTTTTACTTTTTGAGACAGGGTCTCGCTAAGTTATACAGACTGCCTCTGGTCTCCAACTTGGGATCCTCCTGCCTCCGTCTCCTGAGCCGCTGGGATTACAGGTGTGCGCCACTGCGCCTGGCTTCTAAATATCATTTCAATGTGTACTCAGTATGAATTGTTAACAAGACATTTACATTCTTTCTTCTTAGTAAGTCTTTGAGATTTGTGTATAAATAATAAGAAATTCTGTATCTTATAATACTTTTCAATACATTTTTTTGCTTGAATCAAAAATGTATTTATGTATTAATTTGAAAGAATTTGAAGAGTAATTAATCTTATCATCTTAAAAATTACCTGTAGTTGTTAGGTAGCTATTAGCAGGCAATATGGAGGGAAAGGGCAATAAAAATGGCTCCTGCTTTTCCGCCATGATGAGGAAGCCGCATGTGTCTCTGAGGACATGGGAAGGACATTTTCAAATGGATTTCACACCCTACCCAAGCCCTCAGCCATTTACAAAACAAATACCCTGGGCCCACATCACACTAGTTTCCCAGAGCTGGGCGTCCAGGGCTGATGTCACACTGGTGGTCCCTAGTTCGAATAAAACTAGAGGGGGCATGTGTCCATGCTTCCCTCTTCCACAAGCTCTCTCTCTTCTTTCTCTCTGCTCTTCTCTCTCCAGCGACCCCATGCACGCCCCTCCCTTCTTTCGGAACCCCCATTTTATCTGTCCATCCAAGGCACCTTTCCCTCTAGAAGTCGGCTTAACTCTCCTGTTCTCTGGCGTCTATATCTTTCCCTAGGAAACAGAAACACCCTTATGCTGATTCACTCGGAACAGATTTTCCAATTTCCTTTCCAGGTTTACCTAAGCTTCTTCACATACCTCAGTTTTCTCTGTGATTATTCCTTAAAGGTGGACTATCTTTAATAAACCCTGGGGCTGGGATTTAGCTCAGTTGGTAGATCACCACTCTGCAATCTCTGAGGTCCCAAGTTTGATTCCCAGCACTGCAAAAATGGGAGAAGGAAATGGCAATCCATTCCCAAGGCAATCCTGAAACAGTCAGCCATTGAAAACCCTGTGAGGGTTGCTATGAGTCGGACTTGACTCGATGGCAACTTGATTGAATCAAAAATGTATTTATGTATTAATTTGAAAGAATTCAGAGAATAATTAATCTTACAATCTTAAAAATTATCTGCAGTTGTTAGGTAGCTATAGCACCCAGTGCCATCGAGTAGTGTGGCAACTACGCAGGCTGCCTCTGGCCTACTACTAACTACATTACTACTAACTAACTACATTAGTTGCCACACTACTCGATGGCAACTAATAACAACTACAACATACTCTCTACTATAACTTCTGTGTCGGGTATAAATTCTTTTATAGGCCAAATACAAGGACCAAGGTTTTGCTGCCAGATTCCTGGACCCATACTCCGGATCTGCCTACCTGAGCTCCTCACATCTCCCCAGTAATAGTTCCACCAGTGAAAGACAATGTTATAATTTGGTACAGCTCATTTTGATTTTTCCCTTTATGGGTATTTTTAAAAACAGAGATTTAATTGTATCTAACAGCATTTTGAGAGAAGGACCAGGCAACATGCTCCTAAAAAACAATCAGCCATTGAAAACTTTATGAACAGCAGAGAAGCACTAACAATAGTGCTAGGCATGGCACAGTGTCAGGTAATGTTTTGTCTGTTGTACATAGGGTCACTATGAGTCGGTCCTGACTCGATGGCACCTAACAACAACAACAAAGGCATTTTGCTCTTCCGGTTTCAACAGTTTATCATCAGCATGTCCATGCTGTGTATCACACTCTGGGACAGTGCATGTGCTACTGAGCCATGGAGATGCAGTGGTGTCTGTTTCCTTATTCCTACGCTGTGAAGTGGTTTCTGAATTCTTCATCTGACAGGACTGCAGTGAAAATCTTCGAGCATGAAGGCTTGCCCTCAAGTTTTGTATTGTTGTTGTGTTGTTGTTGGGTGCCCTTGAGTCAGGTCTGATTCATAGAAACCCTTAAAGTGTTTTCAATGGCTGACTGTTTCAGGATTGCCTCGGGAGTGGATTGCCATGCCCTTCTCCCATTTTTGCGGTGCTTGGACTTGAACTCATGACCTCAGAGACTACAGAGCGGTACTGTACCAACTGAGCTAAACCCAGCCAAATTTTGTATTATTTGTTTTAAAAGTGGATCAATAGGCATGTAAACTGTGATTTATATTGCCAGAGTGTGTTTCCAAGCATGGCATGGGATGTGCCTATCTGCACCTTCTGGGTGTGTGTCCCCTACCCCGGCCTGCCTGGGAATGTTCTGGAGCAGCAGCGCTGCAGGCGGGACGCCGGGTGCTTTGTCCTGGTGCAGCCGAGCATTTCTTTTTTTTGTTTTCTTTTTCATTTTGTGGTACTGGGGGCTGAAGCTAGAGCCTCGCCCATAACCCCTTCTCCATTTTTTATTTTGAGACAGGGTCTTGCTAAGTTACGCAGGCTGCCTCTGGCCCGAACTCGTGATCCCCCTGCCTCTGCCTCCTGAGTCATGGGATCACAGGTGTGTGCTGCGGCTGCTGCCTCTGCTGAGCTGTGCTCCAGGTGTGGCTGGTGCCTCTCCTTGCCCTGTTTCACCCTCGGTCTTTGTGCTGCGGTTCTCAGCTGAGAGCATCTCCTCCTTGAGGGCAGCATCCCTGGCCTTCTGTCCCCATTCCTCCTGGCGATTGTGCCCAAAGTTCGAGTTCCCCAAAGACCACCAGGGAGTCTGAAGTTGCATGCAATAACAAAGAGTCTTTATTAAAGCTCGAGCTTGAGTGTTGGGACCCCAACTCATTGCAGGGTAAAGGTTTTTATTGTGGATTACAAGCAGGGAAGGGCTGGGATTTAGCTCAGTTGGTAGAGAGCCGCTCTGCAGTCTCTGAGGTCCCGAGTTCGATTCCCAGCACCACAAAAATGGGAGAAGGACGTGGCAACCCACTTCCAAGGCAATCCTGAAACAATCTGCCATTGAAAACCCTATGAGGGTCACTATGAGTCAGACATGACTCAAGGACTGGACAGCACCTAACAACAACAACAACAACAATACCAAGCAGGGAAAGAGGAGGTGGAGAAAGCGAAAGCCAGATAAGGTGAGGCTTTGAGTTGCTAAAGTTTGCCATTCAGAGGCTGAGGGGTCTACTATTGAAAGTCAAATAAGGTGGGGCTTTGAGTTGCTAAAGTGTGACATTTGTGTTATTTTGAGGTCTGGGAGTTCTCAGAAGTTGCTGCCCATATCTACAGCCCTTTGACCTGTCCCAGAGCATCTGTTCTTGTGATCTTGTCTAAGAATTATGGCGTGGCTTAGAAAGGAGTTCGCAGAACGGGGCCTCTGAGATAAGAGTCTTAAGACAAAAGGGAGAAACCACGGAGGTATGGGCCATGCAGGCGTTCTGCTAACTTGTGCGTCTCACGGGCCTCCATCCTCTGGGCTGTGGGTCATCAAATCATCAGTGCCTAAGATGCCAGCGAGGTGGGCGGGAGGCGGAGCCTTGCGCCACGCTGAGGGAGGACCCCCAGCCCCGCCCATCCCGCGGCTCCCTGATGTTCTCATTTTCAGTCAGCACACGGGAACCCGCTTGTTGCTTGAGATCCAGGCAGATCCGGTCTTAGACAAACTGAGCTAAGAGATTCAGGACGGACACAGAAGCAGGCAAAACAGGGAAAGGGGCCTGCGGGTACGCAGACTTCTCACCAGGGGACGGAAATCACCTGCACACAGGTGAGACTGGCCGGTCGTGGACGCTCTGCCCGGTGCGTCCTGAGGGAAGACGCAGCCGCTCTCTGTCTTCCTCGGCGCCTGGGCCTCCTCTTCTGGGCCCTGCCCTCCTCCTGGGCGGCGCCTCCCTCAGCGCTCTGACTCTCCTTCTTCTCTGGGCTCTGGGTGGAGGCCCCTCCCGGGGCAGTGACGGCAGAGCTGGGGGCCCGACCGACTCGCAGAAAGAGGGGCTGCAGGCCTCGCTCCCTCTGTTGCCCTTGGCAACCCAGCACCTGGCTGGCAGCTGAGCTGGAAGCAGAGCTCAGGAACACTCAGTGCTGACCACCTGGGCCGTGGGCGGAGCACGCACAGCACCTGTGCGGAGGCGGTCACAGGGCTGGAGAGCCATCCCCAGTCCCTGGCAGGGACGCGGCAAGGGGCTTCCTGCTCACAGAGGCAGGGACAGGCTCTAGGGCCAGGAGCTCTGGTCACAGGCACCAGGAGGGGCCCACGGTCCCCACGGCCTTCATGGCCTCAGCCTCCTCCCTTGACAGGGTCCCTCAGAGCACTGGCCCTCCAGGGTGGGCACTGCCCTCTTGGGGGCCAGTCTGGGGTGGTCCTGGGAGCGCCCACGCAGAGGCCAGGCTCAGCGGGAGCAGCTGTGCTTGCTGATTACTTTCCTTCAAATCTTCCCCGTGTCTCAGAGCTGCTGGGAACGAGGCCGGGCTGGGCAGCGGCCGTGAACAGGAGATAATTAAGACAAATGAGCATTCTGGAAGCTCAGCCCTGCCACGGCGCTAGGGCAAGCCTGGCAGGCTGGATGCGGCCTTGGTGGCCGTTGGAGAGTGTCCTGGTTGATCTGATGCCTCGGGCTGTGGTGGCCCTGTCTCAGCCACCCCCACCAGGGGAGGGAGGCTTGAGGCTGGCGGCTCAGCCGGTGGCGGGTGCTGCCTGCTTTCCTGGCCCCTACCCCTGTGGCCGCCTGGCTCAGGCCAAGTGCAACAATCTGGGTGCTCTGCGGCCATTTAGTGTTTATTCTCCACTGCTTTCCAACTGAGGGCTGGGGATCGATCCTGCAGAGTGGTCATCCCCTGGGCTGGCCTCACTAGCTTTCCCAGGTGCCAAGGTTTGACAGGCCTGGCCCAGCTTGGCCCCCATGAGCACGTGGCCTGTGGGGAGACCCTGCAAGCCACGCTTCCTGCCGGCTGTAGCCCTGAGCTCTGCTGGGCACCTGGGCAAGTGCGGGCCCCTGTCTGCATCTGGAGGCCTTGAGCAGACGAGGGGTGGCCTGGTGGACACGGAGGGAGACTGTGGGAAGGAGATGAGACAGGAGCAGGAGGGCGCCCTGAGCATGCTGTGGGCTGCTGCTGCTTGAGGCGCACAGGGATGGTTAGCCCAGTGCCAAGAGCTGGGCATTGCCCAGGGCAGGGCGAGGTCTTGGTAAATGGCAGGTGGGCTCAGGGTGTCTTTCACTCCCCCTTTTTCTGACCTTGACCCCTTCATCTAAAACTCAGAAAGCTCAGGGACCCTCGAGGACCCGAGAGCCACCCACTCTTCCCCTGGTCAATCATTCGACAGGCAGCAGTGTGGGGTAAGGTGTGCTGCGGGAGTGAACTGCCTTGGGCCTCCTTCCCGCTCCCTCTGGTGTCTGCTGTTTGTCTCTCCCGGGCCCTGGGTTCTTTCTTGGCCCTGCCTGCAGGGTCCCGGTGCTCTGGGGAGGGGCTGCCCACAGCCACTGGGAAGTTCCTTCTGTTGTCTATAAAGCTCTGTGATCAGATACTGTCAGGCCAGCCCCTCTTCTGTCACTGTGGGTATGACACACGTTTGAAGTGCCCTTGGGCTTAGTGATTTCTATTTGTGTCACATTTTCAGGGCCCTGTCTTTGTTGGTTTTCATCTTATTCTTTTTATGAGTGCACAGAGCATCCACATGCTTCACACGTGAAGACAAAACCACACTCAGAGACGCATCCTGTCCCCCCCCCCCGCCCCCTCCCCCCGGCTTGCCAGCACATCAACGAGCACCTGTTACGAGATGACGTCCCTGACTGGCCCACAGGGACCCTCTGGAGGAGGGAAGGGTAGCTTGTCATCATGCTGGGTGCACAGTACAAGGCAGGATGTGCTGGCCACCTGGCAAGGAGAAGCCCTGTTTATTGACCATCGACTTTCTTCCTAGCCTGCAGCCTGTAGCCCTGTGGCATCCGATCCCATCAGATCTCGGAAGCTAAGCAGGGTTGGGCCTGGTTAGTCCTTGGATGGGAGACTGCCTGGGAACACCAGGTGCTGTAGGCTTGGGAGACGGACCTGGCAACCCACTCGCCAAAATCAATCCATCATTGAAAACCCTATGAACAGCAGAGAAGCACTGACAATAGTGTTTCCCTGTTGTACTCAGGGTCGCTATGAGCAGGATACTGACTCGATGGCACCTAACAGCAACGACAACAACTTGCCTCCTGGGCCTGCAGCAGGCCAGTCACACGGGGAAGGCTTAGGCAGTCCTTCCCTCAGTCCTCAGGTCACAACGGGCGCAGGAGGTGGGGTATGCCCCAGCCGTGCCTCGGGGATGGCTGGACCCTGGATGGCCCTGTTGGTGTCCTGAGCATGGAGAGGATGTTGCGTTGGCTCGGGGGTGGGGGGTTCTGGGAGGAGGCCGCAAGTGCGGAGGGGATGAGATGGCTGCCGAGGTGTCCAGGCACGGCCTGTGTCGCCTCCTCCTATCTGTACAGACGAAGGGAGAAATTGGGAGAAAATGGCAAACTGAGAAAATGGTTTTTGAATATCTGGTTTGTAAATTAGAAATCTAGGGAAAATGAAAGTAACTTGATTGGACGTTTGTATGAAACCCCTTCACAAATCCCCTGAACCTGATTGGACAATTGGACTCAAAGCTGATTGGCTCAGGCCATTCCATGGGTGAACTATATAAGGAGCTGCACTGCGGCAGCTCGACCCTTTCTCTGCCTGGACCACCGATGAGGAAACAGCTCTCTCCGCTCTTTCGCCCAGCCGGAACTTCGGTGAGGAAAGAACGCTCTCCCACCGAAACCATCAACAAGGAAAAAACTCACTCTTTGCTGAGACCACCAACATGGGAACATCTGCCCTTGAGGCTGTATAAGAGCTGCTAGCACTTAAAGCTGTACACTTTGGGTTTTCTCTCTGCCCTGATAATGGCAGAGAAATAAAGAGCTGTGTTTGTCTCCACAAGGCAAAAGTGCCCGAGGCTTTTCCTTTCTCTCATCTCCACTGGTGTCCCGAGGGCCGCAGGAATCTGTACCCCTCACCCGAGGGTCCCAAGTAAATTGTGTTTAGGATCTGTGTGCGTGGCAGTGCCGCCCATTCAAATATCCAGGCTGGACCAGGAGGCATGCGCCCCACATAGAGGTGGTTCCCAAACAGGGACCCCACACACAGTGAGATCCTTTCCAGCTGCTGGGCTCTGAGGGTGCCAGCCGGGTCCTGAGGTCACAGAGTGGACACCAGATCCAGCCCTCTACAGGCCATGCCTCTTCACGGCCCAGGTAGCACATCGTCGTGACTTAGGCAGCTGCGGACAGCCTGAGGCTGCTCTACCCTGCCCCGTCCAGGACAGGAACCACAAACACTCTGAAGACTTTCCTCCCGTGTTCCCTTTGCCATGCCTAGCCTTGTCTCCTGGGGGGCTCTTTATGAAAAATTCCGTATTTTCTGCAAGTAATTAATATGTTTGCTAAAAATTGTATCTAGTTATACTCTAAACAGAAACCACAGTTCTCCATAGAAATACATTTTTTGTGCGTAAACAAGATAAATCACCGTCTTCATCAAGAGCCGCTGGAGGGGAGGGAGTGGGATGACATAAGGCATCTAATCACTGCGTGGTGATTACATTATTCCAGTAAGAAGTTGTGACAGATTGTTTGTGAATGCCGGCACGGTGACTAATAAAAGAGGCTGCGTTCTGGAGGTGTTGGCGCTGATGTGTTGGGTGGTGACCGGCCAGCGGGGGGGGGGGGGGGATTTGGATGAGTGGGTGTCTGAGACTGGCCAGCCGAAGAGCAAGGTGGAGCTGGTTCCACCAGCTCTGAGGCCAGCAGAGCTGGCAGAGATGCCAGTGAGGCAACCTGCCCTGCAGATGTGCCAGGCTCTGCTCTGCGAGGCTGGGTTGACCTGCTGCCCCTCTGGGGCTCCACAGGCTGTCCGGGGCCGGGTCAGTTTTCGAGGGCAGCGGGGCAGGACCTGTGGCCCCAGCTGGTCACTCAGGCTGCCTGGGAGCTGGAGTCAGGTCCCTGGTGCAGGCATGCAGGTGCCCCCACGCACACCAGCACCCTACACACAGACACACATGTGCTCACCCCAACACGCTTGAAACACACGTACACATGCACTCCAGCTCAGGGAATCTGTTTCACTCCAGAGAAGACAAGGACAGGTGATGGCTGGACAGCGTGGGATCCTCGACAGTAGCGAGGGCATCTGTGAGAAAGCACGGGAGCCAAGTGGAGCTGTCACTGGTTAACAGTCATGTGGAACAGCGTGGGATCCTTGGTGTGGATAAACCCGCGTGGCTGTGTGAGTACCTAGTGCTACAGAAGGTGGGGTGGAAGGTACACAGGGACTCTGCGATATCTTTTCAACTCTTATGTAAATCTGAAGTTATTCCAAAATAAAATGTCAAACAGGGAGACTCCTCCCGAAGTGGGCGGCGGAAATGACATGCTGATTCTCTCAAGCCACAAAGAACACCCTCCTGAGAGCTTCTAACCCCACGTACGACGCACGAACGTCTCAACAGGATTCTCCTTCATCACCTGAGCAAAATTCTTTCCTACAGAAATTTAAAAAAAAAGGAAGCAGAATTTTGAAAAGTATAATTAAGGAGCAACGGCATTTAGGAAACAACATAAAAGGTAACATCTGTTTGTAGACGCTGGGTCTAGGGAAGCTCTGTTGTAAGAGGCACCAGACACGGCGGGTTAAAAGCCACGGCAAAGTTGCCACTCTGGGCCACGTGCTGCGCATGTTGAGGCAGGATCAGGGGCTGACAGGACTGGAGTCCAGAGGAGACAACAGCACACCTGGCAGGGGTGACTGGCTGAGGGTCAAGACCCTGAGAGGATAAGAGTCCCACAGTGAGGAGCTTCAGCCATTCCCAGGGAACTTACAGATATCAACCTGCGCCCCTGGCTGACTTGGAAGGCGGAAGGCATACTGATTTTGCCGGCTGTGGTGATGCATGCCTGTCATCCCAGAGCTCGGGAGGCAGAGGCAGGAGGATCGCAAGTCCCAGGTCGGCCTGAGCTTGTTGTTGTTGTTGTTAGGTGCCGTCGAGTCGGTATCCGACTCATAGAGACCCTCATAGGGTTTTCAATGGCTGACTATTTCTGGGTTGCCTTGGGAGTGGATTGCCAGGTCCTTCTCCCATTTTTGCAGTGCTGGGAATTGAACTCGGGACCTCAGAGACTGCAGCACAGCGCTCTACCCACTGAGCTAAATCCCAGCCCTGTGGCATCCGATCCCGTCAGAGCTTGGAAGCTAAGCAGGGTCGGGCCTGGTTAGTACCTGGATGGGAGACCGCCTGGGAACACCAAAAGCTGTAGGCTTGGGAGAAGGACCTGGCAACCCGCTCCCAAATATCAATTTGCCATTGAAAACCCTATGAACAGCAGAGAAGCACTGACAATAGTGTTTCACCTGTTGTACAGAGGGTCGCTATGAGTCAGATACCGACTCAATGGCACCTAACAACAATGGCCTGAGCTACGTGAGTTCAAATTCAGCAACATATTGATAGGATTACATAGCACAACCAAGTGAGACTTACCCCAGAAGACAAGGAGACAAGAAGGAAGGACTAAAACTACACAGCTGTCCCACCTAAGACAGGAGAAAAGCAGTTGGTGAATCCAATAGCGTTCCATGGTGAAAGCAAGGAGTTAGGAGAAGAAAAGTTTTTCAACTGATAAAAGCACACGGCAGGTGTGATGGGCGCACATGTGATCCCAGCACTCAGGAGGCAGAGGCAGAGGAGGGTGGATTGTGAGTTCAAGGCCAGCCTGGGCTACATAGTGAGAATCTGTCTTAAAAAAAAAAAAAGACAGAGAGAGAGAGAGAGAGAGACAGAAGAAAAGTATGCTTATTTTAGGATGTGAAAAGTGGTTCACCAGAGACACCTGCATCTCCACGTTCAATGCTGCACTTTTCGCAATAACATGGATATGGAATCAACCAAAGTGCCCTTCAACAGAAGAATGGGTAAGAAAACTATGGTACATATACACAATGGAATACTACTCAGCAATAAAAAAGTGAAATAAGGCCATTCGCAGCAAAATGGATGGAATTGGAGAAAATTATTTTAAGCGAACGAACACAAGCTCAGAAAGAGAAACA
Organism: Pedetes capensis; assembly: GCA_007922755.1. Lineage (NCBI taxonomy): Eukaryota > Metazoa > Chordata > Mammalia > Rodentia > Pedetidae > Pedetes > Pedetes capensis. The sequence continues at coordinate 69,779 of VMDO01005822.1, read as the reverse complement.
CCACATGTTCTCACTCATATGTGGGAGCTGAATCAAAATTATAAGAAGGAAAAGATCCTATACAAAGGTTGGATCATAATAAAAGAAAAGAAAAGCTAAGAATGGTATTATAGATGGTCTAGAAAATGCATGTAATAGTTTCGACAAGGTAAAAAGAAAGTTCACTGCAGGAAAAGTTTCTCTCTTAAACAGAGCTGGACCCCAAGGATATGTAGAAAAATACTACCATAAAAAGACAAGCAAATGGTAGAGAAATCTTTGATGGGGGTGGGTGGGGAGGAGGAGGGGAAGCGTACAAGAAGGTAAGGGGGAACCTATATGACTAATGTACAACAAAATGCATATATGGAAATATCACAGTGAAAAGCATGTCAGAATGAATCACATTAAGGTGTACATTAAAAATTTCCAATTAAAAAAAAAAGTGGCTTACATTTCCCGGATGTCTTAAGTCTTAGAACCATTCCTGATTCTACCCCACTCAGACTCGAGAAACCAAACTCTCCTCAATGTTGACTCCCATGTTGTTGTTAGGTGCCGTTGAATGGGGTCCAGCTCATAGTGACCCTACGTACAACAGAACAAAACACTCCCCGACTCTGTGCCAGGCACACGATCTTATTCATGTTTAAGCCCATTGTTGCAGACACCATGTCAATCTATCTGGTGGAGGGTTTTCCTCTTTTGTGTTGACCTGCCATTCTCCCAAACATGATGTCCTTCTCCAGGGCTTGGTCTCTCCTGCCTACATGTCCGAAATATGTAAGACGCAGTCTAGCCATCCTTGCTTCCAAGGAGCACTCTGGTTGCTCCTTCTTCTAGGACTTCTTCTAGGACAGATCTGTTGGTTATTTTGGCAGTCCACGGTATATTCAGTAATCATCTCCAGCACCATAATTCGAAAGCATCAATTCTTCTTCTGCCTCCCTTATTCAACAACCAGCTTTCACAACCATATGATGTGACTGAAAACACCATGGCATGAGTCAGGCGCACCATTGTCTTCAATGTGACATCTGGTAAATCCAATTTCAGACCCACTGCCCAGCAGAAGGCCACTGAGCAATCTGGGGCTGTGGCTTGGCAGCCTGTGGATCTGGGGTGCATGTCCCCCGGGGGTCAGCACTGCTGTGACTGCTTGGGCTCTGGACAGGTGCCATCCTCACCTAGACGGGCCTCTGGTGTTCACAGCATTGCTTCCCGAAGGCTGGTCTCGCTGACCGCCCAGGTGGGGCTGTTTAGACAAAGCAGAGGAAAGGCCAGAGGGCAGCCGAGCGCCAGCTTCTGGCTTGGTGTCCCCAGGGCGCTGAGGTTGCCCTTGGGAACTCAAAACAGCCAGCAGCCATAGCTGTTCGCCCTCCTTCCCTGCACTTGGAACCTGTGGCCACCAGGAGGCGACCTAGAAGGCTCGCGCGGGTGGAGGTGACCGCGCGCTCGCATCAGGCGCGGCAAAGCCACAGTCCAGGGAAGGTGCAGAGCTGCGCACACCTGGCTGACCGCCCCAGACGCCTTCCCTTCCGCCTCTGAACCCCCAGGTCCTGCTTTCCTGCGATTTAGACATGATTTCCTCAGTCCGCCCCGCAGTCTCCACCCACTACCGAAAGGCTTTTAAAAGACAGTTGTCTTAAAGGGCCATTTCCCTCACGCAGCATGGTAGGAGAAGAATGTCATCCAGGTTCCGCGTATACAGTGGGACCACTTACAAGGGAATTGCTTGCAGGAAAACGCGCAGCGCTGCAGCGAGTCCTCATGAGCTAGCTGTATATGAGATTTAGCTTCTCGATATATAATGCCAACGGCATGTGTTGTCATTTTTATGCCTGGGTAACTTAGACTTTCACCTCAAGGTTGCTCCTGTCTTGGGAGAAGGTTTGATAGGAGCTCGGCAGTGGCACCCTGTGGCCTCATCTGGAGAGATGTTTCTCAAGCTGCCGGCCGAGAGATAATTCGAGTAATTTGCTGGAGTTTGTTATTGCAGAGATCAGCAGTCAATATTTTCTCCCTCTAAAAGGACTTCACTTGCAGCCATAGCTCTGTGGCATCTGATCCCATCAGATCTCGGAAGCTGAGCAGGGTCGGTCCTGGTTAGTACTTGGATGGGAGACCACCTGGGAACACCAATACTGTAGGCTTGGGAGACGGACCTGACAACCCACTTCCAAAATCAATCTGCCATTGAAAAACCTATGAACAGCAGAAAAGCACTGACAATAGTGTTTTGCCTGTTGTTCCTAGGGTCGCTATGAGTAGGATACCGACTCGATGGCACCTAACAACAACAGCAACAAAAGGACATCACTTGGTTCTTAGGAACTCACAGGGAGCTTTGTCCTACCTGGGTGTCTGTGGTGTGGGCTGCCCACTACCGCTCTGGGGGCAAAGGAGGGTCAGTACTCTCCGACCTTGGGGATGAGGGGGAGAGGTGATGGGAGGAGGGAGAGCCAGAGAGCCAGAGAGATATAATGAGAGAGAGAAAGAGCAAGAGACCCAGCAAGACAAGAAAGAGAGAGACAGCAATGGAGACAGATGGGGAGAGGCAGAGCAGCGAAACAGAGAGGGATGGAAAGTGGCGGAGAAGCACAGAGCGAGAGAGAGCTGGGGAGAGAGCCAGTGAGGGCTGCCCTCACCCTGTGGGCAGGAGGACGGTCCTGGGGTTCCCTCGGTCCCAGCCTGAGGCGACTCGAGGCGGGTGACAGCACAGGGGGAGGCCCTGGGGCTGCACGGGTTTGAGTGCTGTGGCCCTGCTGGCACCCTGAGGCTGTCTGGGGCTGCCTGTGCTGGGCCATCAGCAGCAGCGTCCATGCCAGCCTGGGGTGGGGTGGAGGGCTGCAGATCTGGGTTGGACCCCAAGGTACCCCTTCTCCAGCCAGACCTAGGCCACCCTGGCTGGTGCCCACTGAAATGTGACATTTTAGCTGAGATCAGAAGCCCATCCCACTCCTCTGCTGGCCACGCGTGGCAATCTTGCAAATGGCAGCTGTGGGGAACCGTTGAGTTGACGGCTGATTTTAGGGTGTCATCTGCGTTGTTCACTATTATCCAGTAGGTGGGAGACTTTATCTATAAAACCCGCACACGGACACCCGAGTGTCTGCCACGCAGCCTCTAGGACTTCTGGAGCCTGCAGGAGCTCCCTGAGCCCATTCCTCCTCCACCCTGGTGGCGGGGAATACCACCCTGAAGTTCTCATTTCCTATCCCTGTCTTTGGAGGTAACTTTTCCACCTCAGCAGTGCCCCAGGGAGACACTGCACCGGATCCCCTGCTGTGGACTCAGCGTGGAGGGTCCTGTCCCCACGCATGTGCGGTTCCTGAGACCCCTGTGGAGCCTGTGCCTCAGCTCACCTCATGGCTGCACAGCACAGGCTCTACCGTGCATATGCGTCACCACTGATGTCCCCAACCCCCTGTTGCTAGGGACTTGGGTTGTTTCTATGTTTTTACAAAACTAAGGAAACCGTCCTGATGAGCATTCTTCACACTGCCTGGGAGGGCGTCACGCTGGGGCTCTGCAGGTGGGCAGGAATCTCGCCGTCCGTCCACTTGTCCACTCACCCCTCGGGTGCCTCCAACAGGCCTAGCGGAGCCGCCTCAGCCCTCTCAGGTGCCACCTGTGTTTTGTGCTTTTCCACCTGTGCCATGGTGGGAAAATTGCTTACAGTGCCCAGGCGGGTCCCTGCTGTTCCTGCCAACTCTTGGCACCCACACCCCAGCACCCCTCGATTCCAAGTCGCTGCTCAACGCAGTCAACCAAACCAACCCACCTTCTCCCTGGCCTGGGCCCCACATCCTCACCAACACTTCCTGTTCTCAGACTGGGGATGGTGGCACAAGATTGTCTTTAGTCAGTTTTAATTCGTTGTTGTTGCTGTTGTTAGGTGCCGTCGAGTTGGTATCCGACTCATAGCGACCCTCATAGGGTTTTCAATGGCTGACTGTTTCAGGATTGCCTTGGGAGTGGATTGCCAGGCCCTTCTCCCATTTTTGTGGTGCTGGGAATTGAACTTGGGCCTCAGAGACTGTAGTGCAGCGCTCTACCCACTGAGCTAAATCCTAGCCTTTTAGTCAGTTTTAATTCGTACTCACCCGAATACGGGGTGCTTCTGAACCCTCCAGCTCTGCTCCTCGTCCATGTGGGGATCTTAGGCTCGTTTTTACCTTCAGTGATGAGCTGGGTTGGTTTGGGGGAGTTATTTATACATTCTACACACTCATCCGCTGCCACGCGCGTGCGGTGCAAATATCTTCTCCCAGTTGGTGTTCCCGGCGTCCCGTTTATTTATGCTGCCTGATGATTTGCAATGCCACGAATTTATCAATCTTTTCTTTTAGTGTTTGCACTTTTGGAGTGTTGTTTAAGAAAGTATGCCTTGGCCCCCAGTCTCAGAGATTCTCTCCTATGTTGACTTTTAAACCTCTATAAATGTTTATGCTACCGTTAGGTCCTCAAGCCATTTGGGACTGATTTTTTATGGATGGCCTGAGGCGGGAAACTGTTTTCTTTCTTTTACAAATGATGTTAACCAGTTTCTCCAGCGTGAATTACTGGACAAGCACTTCTTTCCTCTTGAGTCTGCGGTGACAGACTATTTAAAGCCATATTGATATGTGTGTTGTTGTTGTTAGGTGCCATCGAGTCGGTATCTGACTCATAGCGACTCTACATACAACAGGTGAAACACTATTGTCAGTGCTTCTGTGCTGTTCATAGGGTTTTCAATGGTGGATTGATTTTTGGGAGTGGGTTGCTGGGTCCGTCTCCCAAGCCTACAGCATCTGGTGTTCCCAGGCGGTCTCCCATCCAGGTACTAACCAGGCCTGACCCTGCTTAGCTTCCGAGATCTGACGGGATTGGATGCCACAGGGCTACAGCTGCAGGCTGATATGTGTATGTATGTATGTATATATATACATATATATATGTTGTTGTTGTTAGGTGCCGTCGAGTCGGTATCCGACTCATAGAGACCCTCATAGGGTTTTCAATGGCTGACTGTTTCGGGATTGCCTTGGGAGTGGATTGCCAGGTCCTTCTTCCATTTTTGTGGTGCTGGGAATTGAACATGGGACCTCAGAGACTGCAGAGCAGTGCTCTACCAACTGAACTAAATCGCAGCCCATATATATATATATATATATATATATATATATATACACACACACACATACATATATATGTATGTATATGTATAAATATATGTGATATATATCTATATCTATATCTATCTCATAATTTTTATATACAGATAAGCCTGATGTGTGCATATGCATGTATGTTTGCACACACAAGCTTTCTATGTTTACACTTGCGCTGTGGATTACTTCCTACGTTCACATTGTCAGAACCTGAGCTCTGCTCACCAGAGCACCATCTGGGCCCTCCCGAGGCAACCTGTGCTCAGTACAGATTCACCCCCAGGATGTCTGCTTTCACTGCTTTTCTGACCTCCGAGGACAGCTTGCCTCTCCAGTAGTTCAGAGATGTGTTGAAAATGATCTTTATTTAAAATATATTACATCGGGCATTTTTAGTTGCTTTCAGTTGTATTGCATTAGGAGCTTTGTCTTCTTTGCCGCCAGATATACAAGTCCTGTGCTGTGGATAAGCACCCTAGTCATTTTGTTTGCAGCCAGTGTTACTTGGAGTTACTACCACGTTTACCAATTTGTTTACTCATGATCATTTCTTGCATACTTCTACATCATTCTAAAACATACTTTATCAGGTTTTTTCAGTGACAGTAAACCTTGGTCTTGGTCTAAACTATCTTCACCATCACTCTGAACACTTCAGCTGGGTATATAAGATTTGATTGACAGTTGCTTTCCTATCAGAAAATATGATCTCACTGGCTTCAGCAGTCATTTCCATTGATGAGAAGTCTTTAAAAAACTATCATTATTTAGTTAAAAAATTGATAGCAAAGGCCCTGTGTGGACAGAGGGAGGATGGGATAGGGCCTGTCCAGGTCTGGGCTCCTTTTGCAGGTGACAATCCATGCAGAGGGCCCCTATATAGTTCCTGTGGAAGGCTGAATGTTCCCCTAGTGCTCTTGCTATGCCTGCCTGCCTAAACCCTGTCCTGAATAAAGGTCAGGAATATTCTCACTGAGCCAAAGCCACATGCTGGGCTGGGCCAGGAGGAGTGCGTCCACTGTCAAGAGAACAGGCTGTGACAGAGCATCCCATCCTGTGTGCTGGGCCTTTGTGCACATGATTATTTCCCTCTTTGCTGCTCTGCTTTGGTGTGGACCAGCCGGGGGCCAGCACATTCCATTTGGACCCTTCGCCACAGAATTGTGAATCCAGTAACCCCCTTTTCTTTGAAAGCCACCCTGTCTCAGGTATTTTGTTACAGTAACACCAACCTTACCTGGGACTTTCCTTCTGCATGGCCTGGGCTGGTAGTCTTCTCTCCACGGCCACCTATCGCACATGGAGAGTTGCCACCTGTGACTCCTGGGCCACTGTTTGCCATGTGGCAGCCCTGGGTTCCCTCGTGTGGGGCCTTGGAGGGTGGAGACTGGCAGGCAGAGTGCCCAGGGAGGAGCAGGTGCTGTGGGGATGGACAGGTCAGGTTTAGTGTAAAGAACACTGGGCAGGTGTATGAAGAAGACAGGAGGGAGGTTCACAGATGTGGAATGAGGGCAGGAGGGAAACAGGCTGGTGCCAGCCCCTCCCCGGGGTCCTGACTCCCCCCCACTGACCTTCACACCAGCACTCACCCCAAGAGAGTGGGAGTTGGAAATGGATGAGTTTGGAAACTTGTGAGGAGAGGCGACTGGGGGTGCTGCACAGCCCTGGTCTGTAGGAGGCTGGAGGGGGAGGGTCTGGGCATTGGGAGCTCTGCTGCGGCCCTGCTGGCTGCCAGGGCTGCTTGGGGTATGGGGTCCCCCCACTGCCTCGCTGTGCTCCCTTGGGAAGAGAGGTGCTGTGGCGCTGACTTCACCTGACACTGGTGTGTGTCCTGAGAAGGCCACTTATTCAGCGGGCATTTTTAGAGCACCTATAGGGGGCCACGGGGGCTGGGATTTAGTTCAGTTGGTAGAGTGCTGTGCTGCAGTCTCTGAGGTCCCGAGTTCCATTCCCAGCGCCACAAAAATGGGAGAAGGACCTGGCAATCCACTCCCAAGGCAATCCCGAAACAGTCAGCCATTGAAAACCCTATGAGGACCGCTATGGAGTCGGACAGGACTTGACGGCACCTAACAACAACAACATAGGGGGCCACGGGCTTTTCTAGCTGGTTACACAGGGGCAAGCCTGACAGGAAGTACATGCCACCACTCCCGTCCCATCCCTGCTCTGGTCAGAGGGGACAGCCGGTTGCCCTGGGTCCATAGCCTCCTCCTGAAGCCTGGCCTGCTGAGAACTGGGAAGGGAGCCCCCACCTCTGGAGCTGAGCTTGGGGGCTTGGGAGTGAGTGCTGGGGGCACCAGGCCACTGGCCCAGGCATTTGAGCCGGCCTCTGTCGCCGCCTGCCATGGAGTAGGCTGTGGCCCTTTCTGTTTCCTGGTCCGTGGAGGGCAGGCTCTGGGTGGACCCTGGTGTCCCAGGGAAGGGGAGGAGGGCAGGCTCTGGTGGTCCCTGGTGGCCCCTGGGTCCAAACTATGTTTTGACAACAGCTCTGCCTGGATCGTTCTCCCCCATGCTGTCCTGTCAGGCTGGTGTCACCGTCAGGCCAGCCGGCTGCATGAGGTGTCCACACACCCGGGGTTGGCCAGTAGGGTCTGGGTGGGACCTACTCTCCTGGATCAGGCCACAGCAGGCGGGCCAGGTCCTCAGAGGTCTCACACCTGGAAGACCCTAGCCTGAGTTCTACATCCTGCCCACGCCCACCCCAAGCCTGTTGTCCCCTGAGGCCCTCAAGGTGGACATCAATGTCGCTGTTAGGATGACATCACTCTGGCTGTGGGCGCTGAGGCAACGGCCCATTGTCCTGGACTGGGATTTCTGCTGGGCTGGTGGCCATGACTTCCTTAGCACCCAGAGTTGGTGGGGGTTGTGTTGTTGTTATTGTTAGGTGCCATTGAGTTGGTAACCAACTCATAGAGACCTTCATAGGGTTTTTAATGGCTGTTTCGGGATTGCCTCGGGAGTGGATTGCCAGGTCCTTCTCCCATTTTTGCAGTGGTGGGAAATGAACTCGGGACCTCAGAGACTGCAGAGCGGTGCTCTACCAACTGAGCTAAATCCCAGCCCAGCAGCGGTGGTAGGAAGGGCTTAAAAACCCTTTGCCAACCTGAAGGTCGCACTTGGAGATCAACATGGCACTTACCTTGTGTCTAGAGGGACAATTCCAAAGGCCAGGCTCCCACTGCACTTCTGGGCAGGCAGACCCCTGGTCTTCACTTCTGTGGATCTTAGGTGGGGGAGGCGGTGTGGACTGCACTGGATCAGTCCACACCGCCTCCGGAAGCCACCTGTTGTCCATAGCTGCCTAGGGTCCTTGGCCAGAGCTGGGCGTCCAGGTCATGTCCGCCAAGCTGGACCTCTTTTCCTGGCTCACTCTTTCCTGGCTGAATTAGACGGGGGCCCTGAAGTGTGTGCCATTTTGTTCTTAAAATCACAGGCCCATGGGGGATTGAGGCCAAGAGCCCCACCACTTCTTCCCAGTCCCCAGTGCAGAGCTGGCAATTCTGCCCCCTTTCCGATGAGCCTATCAGGCCCTAGGGGTTTCCTGGAAGCTCTCTCAGCAGTGGGAAGTCTGGATAATCCCTCCTCATCCTGTTACACCCTCAGTCAGCTGTGGGGAGCTAATGCGGCTTCCGCTTTACTCTCTGAGAAGATGGTTCACGATTCATCACTAAACAGATGCTGGGCTGGAGGCTTGCAGAGGCCGGCTTAGGACCCCTGCAGGACCTGGGGGCCTCCTCAGGCCAGGTGCTCACTGGCTGTTCCTGGGCAGATGGGCAGCCGGCTGGCTGTGTTGGAAGAGGGCTCTGCCCTGCCCCGGGGAGTTCCACTGTGAGGGGACAAGGCGACTGTGTGCACAGACGGAGGCTGCTCTTGGGTTCTCCTGGAGGCATAGGGCAGCATGGGGTGAGTGACAGGATCTGGGGCTGGGCGGGGTTTATACCCCAGCCTCTCTGTTACTGCTGTTCCGTCTTGGGAAGACGATCAACTTTATTCTCAGTTTCCCATTTATAAAATTGGGTTGAAGAGACTCCTGCCTCATCAGTGTGGCGTGAGTGAGTTCACATACGAAGTGTTCGCAACAGTCTCTGAAGGCAGGTGGTATATTTGTGTCACCTACCTAAAGGTTGAGGGCTGGAATTTAGCTTAGTTGGTAGAGCGCTGCTCTGCAGTCCCTGAGGTCCCAGGTTCCTAGCACCACAAAAATGGGAGAAGTGTCGGGGCTCAGCTCAGGCCTGGCAGAGGTCAGAGCCTTGCCCAGACACCACGTGGGTATCGGGGACCCACTGAACCGGGTTGGTGTTATGGCCGGTGGCGCCAATGAAGAACCTCGGGAGACCTTCAACGGAAAAACAGGAAAGGAAGGTTTATTGGGTGCTCCCCAAGTGGGGTGCAACAAGCAAGCAACCCCTAAGCAAGAGCTATAAGTGCTGGCTCTAAGCCTGCAGCATAGAATGCTGCAGGCTGAGTGCTGGAACAGCTCAGCCTTAAAGGCACAGCTATAGCAGCCCGTGTTCCGTTAGGCTGGAGGTCAGTTGGTCTTGACTCCCGCAGCTCCCCTTCTCTGCCTCCCTCCTTTCCAGGGATGGGAGGAATTGTGAGGCTCTTCGTGGCTTGATTGTAGCCTTCGGTGCTTCAGGGCCCCTGGTCTTGACTGCATCGGCTTGCTGGAGTAGGGAGAGCTGGTCGAGGTGATGGGGTTCAGTTGGCAGTTGAGGGATGGTCAGAAGTGGTAGGGGGTAGGGAGAAGTAGTAGGGGTGAAGGGGGTCCACGAGCCCTGCTTATATAGGGTCCTGGAGGGGCCCTATACTTGGATTAGCCAGTCAGGGCACACACCTGACAGGTACTACAGATAAACTGACATACTCGCCAGGTAGGGACAGTTATCTAATGAATATGCCAAGGATAGCCCATCAGGATTAAGGTAGTTGAGGGAAGCCAGGCTGGTCAGGCACCATCTTTGTTCACTCGATGGGAGGGGCAGGTGTGAGTGAGTAAGATGTGGCCCTGGGGTCAACTAGGAGTCAGCCCCTCAGGCTGATATTAGGGACCCTAGTTATGGGGTAGATTTAAAAAATCCCCAACAGAGAAGGATGTGGCAACTCACTCCCGAGGCAATCCCGAAACAATCAGCCATTGAAAACTCTATGAGGGTCGCTATGAGTCGGACACAACTTGATGGCACCTAACAACAACTTAAAGGTTATTGTTTTTTTATTGTTTGTAAACATCAGAGTTGGGTATCGAAGCTTCTCAGAGGGACACTCTATTTGTCAAGATTCTGCAACAGTGAGACTCCAGAGGTATCCAGCCCAGCCCCTTCCAGGCTGAGACTGCTCTTCCAGGGGGCTGTGGGCATGGTGGGGAGGAACCCACCGGTCTCCCCGTGTGGGCAGTTGGTCATCTCCCACTCTCCTCACCTGCTGCACAGGGCTCCATGCTGCATTTGCTGTATTTCCTGTAGAACCGCATCCAGGGACTAGAGGATCCATACAGTGTGGCTGACCCCACCTCCCTTTGGACCCTGGGCCCTGAGCCCCAGGTTGACATGCCCTGTGGGCAACAGTCCAGTCACCACAGCATAATCCAGGGTACCAAAGCCCGTGAGACGGAGATAGGAAGTGTCTGAGCAGGGATGGTAGGTGACTCTTACCCCCTTGAGTTATAAAACTTAGGCTTTAAGCGTCATGGTTGGGGGCAGAATTACCCCATTGTCTGACAGGGCTTCAGGTCCACAAATGCAACTTGTGAGGTGACCATAGCAGGAAGGCAGGGTGAAGGGCAGCCAGGTTCCCACCCCCCACAGGAACGGCTGGGGACCTGGGAATTTACCCCCTGTATAAGTTGTTGTTGTTGTTGTTAGGTGCCGTCGTCGAGTCATGTCTGACTCATAGCGACCCTCACAGGGTTTTCAATGGCTGTTTCCGTATTGCCTTGGGAGTGGGTTGCCACATCCTTCTCCCATTTTTGCGGTGCTGGGAATTGAACTCGGGACCTCAGAGACTGCAGCACAGTGCCCTACCAACTGAGCTAAATCCCAGCACATGGATAAGGAGGGACCCCCATAAACTGATTCTAAAATGTCTGTGGAAAAGCAAAGAAATCGGCATATCCAAAGCAGTTCTGGAAAGGAAGAATGAAGCTGGAGGGATCAGTCTATCTGCCTTCAGGACTTTCAATGAACCTGCAGTGAATGAGAGTTGGTGTAGGGGAGTGGACAGAAGCCTGGGATCACCACCATGGGAAAAGCCCAGGAAGAGGCACGCAGACCCGGCCAGTCACACTTGACACAGTGCAAAGCAATTCCAACCAGTGACTGAGAGTGTTTTCAACAAAGAGATCTCTGTAACGCAGCAGACTTCTTTAGAGCAGTTTTAGATTCAGTCACATCGAGCAGGAGCTGCAGAGGTTTCCCAGTCAGCCTCTGTCCTCCATTATCAACACTCTCCTTGTTGTTGTTGTCAGGTGCCATTGAGTTTGGTCTGACTCATAGCGACCCTATGTACAGCAGAATGAAACACTCCCTGATTCTGTGCCAGGCACCTGATCTTATTTATGTTTAAGCCCCTTGTTGTAGATACTTGTCAATCCATCTGGTGGAGGGTTTTCCTTTTTATTCCTTGACCTGCCACTTTCTCAAACATAATCCCAAAACTAGGGATTGGTCCCTCCTAACTACATGTCCAAAATACGTAAGACAGAATCTAGCCATCCCTGCTACCATGAAGCACTCCAGTTGAACTTCTAGGACAGATCTGTTGGTTCTTTTAGGACAGATCTGGGGGTATACCTCCCTGTGGTATATTCAGTAATCATCCCCAGCACCATAATTCAAAAGCAGCAGTTCTTCTCCTATCTCTCTTGTTCAATGTCCAGCTTTCACAACCATATGATGCTACTGAAAATATCATGGCATGAGTCAGGTGCACCTATGTTTTCAATGTGACATTTTTACTTTTCAATACTTTAAAGAGATCTTTTGCCACAGTTTTCCGCAAAGCAATGCATCTTTTGATTTCTTCACTGCTGCTTCCACGAGTATTGATTGTAGAACCAAGTAAAGCAAAATCACGGACAACCTCAATCTTTTCTCCATTTATCATGAAGTTGCTTACTGACCCAGTTGTAAGGATTTTTGTTTTGTTGATATCGAGTGGCAATCTATACTGAAGGCTGTGTTTTTTGATATTCAGTAAATGTTTCAAATCTTCACTTTTAGCAAGCAGAGTTGTGTCATCTGTATAACACAGGTTGTTAACGAGTTTTCCTCCAATCCTGATGCTGTGTTCTTCTTCATAAAGCCCAGCTTCTCAGATTATTTGCTCAGCATAGAAATTGAAGATATATGGTGAAAGCATTCAGCCCTGATGCACACCTTTCTCAACTTTAAACCAGGCAGGGTTTCCTTGTATTTTATTTTATTTTCCAGTACTGGGGGTTGGACCCAGGGCCTCGTGCCTGCATGCTCTGCAAGTGCTGGACTACTGAGCTGTACCTCCAGCACATTTTTTTTTTTTACTTTTTGAGACAGGGTCTAAGTTACGCAGACTGCCTCTGGTCTCGAACTTGCGATCCTCCTACCTCAGCCTCCTGAGCGGCTGGGATTACAGAGTGTTTCCTTGTTCTAATGACTGCCTCTGGGTCCGTGTACAGATTCCTCATGAGCACAATTAGGTGTTCTGGTATTCCCATTCTTTGAAGTGTCATCCATAATTTGTTATGATTTACACAGTCAAATGCCTTTGCATAGTTGATAAAACATAGACCTCTTTCTGGTATTCTCTGCTTTTAGCTAATATCCATCTGACATCAACAATAATGTCCCTGGTTCCCCACCCTGTTCTCAGTCTAGCTTAACTTTCTGGCAGTTCCCTGTTTATATATGGCTGCAGTCACTTTTGAATAATCTTCAGCAAAATTTTGCTTGTGTGTGATACTAATGACATTGTTCCATAGCTTCCACATTCAGTTGGATCCTCTTTCTTGGGAATAGGCACAAATACGGATCTCTTCCAGTCAGCCAGGTAGCTGTTTTCCAAATCTCTTGGCATAAACACATTAGCGCCTTCAGTGCTGCATCTGTTTGTTGGAACATCTCTATTGCTATTCCATCAATTCCTGGAGCCTTGTGTTTCACCAGTTCCTCCCACTTCTTCCTTCAGTACCATTGGTTCCACATCATATGCAACCTCTTAAAATGGCTGGTCATCCACAAATTCTTTTTTGTATAATAACCGTGTATTCCTTCCATCTTCTTTTGATGTTTCCTGCATTGTTTAATATTTTCCCTGTAGAATCTTTCACTATTGCCACTTGGGGCTTGAATTTTTTCCTCAGTTCTTTAAGTTTGAGAAGAACAGAATGTGTTCTTCCCTTTTGGTTTTCTGTCTCCCGCTCTTTACACTTGCCATTAAAATATTTCTGTCTTCTCAAGCTGCCTTTTGAAATCTTGTGTTTATTTCCTTAACTTCCTCATGTCTTCCTTTTTCATTAGCTGCTCAACGTTCACGGGCAAGTTCCAGTGTCTCTTTTGACATGTAATTTGGTCTTTTGCTTTTCCCTGTCTTTTAAACAACCATTTGCTTTCCTCATGAAAATGTCTTTGATGTCATGCCACAACTCAGCTGGTCATCTATCATTAGTGTCTAATGCATTAAACCTGTTCTTGAGGTGGTCTCTGAACTCAGGTGGGATATACTCAAGTCTCTTGTACACTTGTTCTAATTTTCTTCAGTCTCAGTTTAAAGTTGCATATGAGCAATTGATGGTCTGATCCACAATCAGCACCTACTCTTAGTCTGACATTTGATGTTGAGCTTTTCCATTGTCTCTTTCCACAAATGGAGTCAATTTCATTCCTGTATGTTCTATCTGGTGAAGTCCATGTATATTGTTGCCATTTATGTTGGTGAAAAAGAGTATTTGCAACAAAAAGGTTGTTGGTTTGACAAAATTCTATCATGCGATCTCCAGCATCATTTCTATCAGCAAGGCCATATTTTTCTGACTACCGAGACTTCTTTTTCATTTCCAACTTCTGCATTCTAGTCACCAGTAATTATCAGTATGTCCTGATTGCATGTTTGATCTATTTCAGATTGTAGAAGCTGGTAGAAGTCTTCCCTGTCTTCATTTGTGACCTTAGTGATAGGTGCATAAATTTGTTTAATAGTCATATTAACTGGTCTTTCTTGTAGGTGTATGAATATTATTCTATCACTAACAGCATTGTATTTCAGGACAGATCTTGAGTTGTCTTTTTTGATGATGAATGAAATGCCATTTCTCTTTGTCATTCCCTGCTTAGTAGACCATATGATTATCTGACTCAAAATGTCCCATGCTGGCCCATTTTAGTTCATCGATGCCTGGAATGTCAATGTTTATGTGCTCCATTTCTCCTTTAATGATTTCTAATTTTCCTAGATTCATACTACGTACGTTCCATGTTCCAATTATTAATGGGTGTTTACAGTTGTTTCTCCTCATTTTGAGTTGTGCCACATCAGCAGATGGAGGTCCCTGGGGCTTTACTCCATTTCCGTCATCAAGGCAGACTCTACTTTGAGGAGGCAACTCTTTCCCCAGCAACCTTTTGAGTGCCTTCCAACCTGGGGGCTCATTTTTAGGGACTATATCTGACAGTGTTCCTTTGCTATCCACAGGGCTTTCAATGACTAGTTGTTTCAGGAGTGTGTTGCCAGGTCCTACTCCCTAGTCCGTCTTAGTCTGGAAGCTCAGCTGAAGCCTGTCCACCATGGGTGACCCTGCTGGTACCTGAAATACTAGTGGCATAGTTTTCAGCCTCATTGCAACACACAAGCCCCCACAGTATAGCAAACTGACAGACGTGAGGGGGAACATTCTCCTTAGGCTTCTTCATTTATGTAGACATAGACTTAATTTTTAATGAGAAGGTACAGGATGTAAAATAGTTAGAACCACTTTGGAAAGGAAGAATAAGGTGGGAAGAGTCATCCCATTGCATGTTAAGGCTTATGATACAGTAGTAATCAAGACGGTTGGGTATTAGTGGAGGAGCAGAAACACAGTGAGCACTTTAGAGAATTCAGAAACAGACCCTCACAGACGCACTCAACTGACCTTGAAACTGTGCAAAGGCCAGTCAGTGGAGAGAGAGCCTTTCAGCACCTGATGCTGGGGTGATTGGACAGCCACAGGCAAACGATGAACCTTGACCCTTATGCCTTATACAAATTAACATTAGAAAACCAAACAGTCCAACTAGAAAATGGGCAAAAGTCACAAAAAGATATTTTGCTGAAGTGAGCATACAGATGGCAAATGAGCACATGAAAAGATATTCAACATCATTAGCCCGTAAGGAAATGCAAATTAACCCCCCAACCACTCCATCGGGATGGCTAACACAAAGAACAGTGACATGGCTAAATGGAGTGGATGAGAGAGAACGGGTCACTTACCCATTGCTGGTGGCCACGTAAGATGGCGTGAGCCACTCTGGAAATGGGCGTGGCAGGTTTTGTTTTGTTTTTTAAATTAATCATGCAACTACCCTATGACCCAGCTACTGGAATCCTGGGCATTTATTCCAGAGAAACCAAAGTTAACGTCCAGGTACAGCCTTTATGCAAATGTTTACAGCAGCTTTATTTATAGTAGCCCCAAACTGGCAATAGCCCAAGTGCCTTTCAGGGTGCAAATGGGTAAATGCATTGAGTTATAGTCGTGCCATTGACTCTACCTAGAAATAAATAGGAACTAACTATTGATACAGGCAAAATTTAGACTGATCTCAAGGCCATTATGTTGAGTTTCAAAGACAACCTCAAAAGGTGACATGTCATATGATTCCACTTATATGGTGTCCTGCAGTGACAAAGTGGTCGAGAAGGAGAACATATTAATGTTGTTGAGGTTGGTGAGGATGTGGCTTCTGTCTGTCAAAGGGCAGCCCACGGCTCCATGCCACAGACGGATCTGCATTGGCCTTGGTGGTGGATACACAAACCTACACAGAGCTAAGCACACCCGAGCGCGGTGGTGAACTCTGCGCAGGGCTGGTGAATCACGTTCACGCAGATCTGCTGGGGGTAAAACAGCACCACAGCTCCGTGAGGTGTTACCACAGGGAAAGCTGAGGAGGGGCCTGGGTCTCCCATGCCTTACAACTTCATACGGATCTCCAACCACTTCAAAATAGGAAATTATTTTGGTGAGATCTGCCCACGGTTCCCAGGAAGATCTGGTGCCAATCTTGCACAGCCTGTTTGGAAAAGAGAAAACCACAGCTACCCCTCCCATTTCCAGTGGCCAGTGGAGCACAACAAACAGATCAGGTTAATCAAAGAATATAAACTTGTGGGCCATTTCATCGACAAAACAAAAAGCAGAAATTCTAAATAAAACGCCTTACCAAATCCAACAATAAATCGGAAATAACATGTGACAATGGACTTGGGTTTATGAGGAATGGACAGAGAGTTCAAAACCAGATGAGGCCTGGCTGCAACTCACTGCAGACCACCGACAGCTGCCACGCAGCGACCTCACGGCACGCAGTGCACTCAGGGAGGACCGCAAGGATTCACCAGACTTTATTTGCAGTCAGAAGCACTGAATTTCTTTCCATCTGGCAGCCTGACTGGACCAAGGAGGGCCAGCAGACCCCACGTGCCTCTTCAGACTTTCTCTGAAGCGTCGCTGTCATAAGCCTACTTTCTGCTCAGAGGAGCGCCTGGGCTCCCCCCTGCCCCATGGGCGCGTCTCCTCAGTTAAGCAGAGAAGCCGGCTTGGTAGGTTTGTGGTCAGTGCCCTTCCCCGGCCACCCTGAAGGCCTGTGTGTGATTTCAAAGGATGGCGGCCTCAGCGTGGCTGTTTTGGTGGGAGACCCTCAGACCACAGCTTGGTGTCCAGATTCCCTGCGAGGTTCGGGGCGGGCAAAGGGGCTGAGCCAGGCCACAGAGACGCGGTGGCCGAAGACGGCCTTCACGTTGGCCCACTTGGACCCTTTGCCCCCCTCAACCCTCTCGCTTTGCAGCAGCTCTATCCTGGTTCTGTCGGCGCAGATGGAGCACATCTGGACGGCCAACATCACGGAGGCCAGGAGGAAGCCCTTCAAGGCCAGCAGCGAGAGGAAGATGAGGGCGCCACGCGGCGCCACGGTCCCGTGCATGCTCCACTCGCCGCGCTGGTGGCTGCGCACGGCCCGCGCGCCCAGCAGGAGCAGCAGGTGCAGGGAGCCCAGCGCCACGTACAGCGTGAAGAGCACGAAGTACCTCCGGTTGTCCTCGCCCACGCAGTTGTTGACCCACGGGCAGTGGTGGTCCATCTTGCGGATGCAGCGCCCGCACACCATGCAGTGATGCGCGCGCGCCGGCCGGGCGCCGCCGCAGCAGGGGCAGTGGGACTCGGCGCCGGGCGCGGCCTGGTACCCGCGGGGCACGGAGCCGGGGTCGGTGAGCATGGTGCGCGCATGCGCCGCCAGCGCCAGGACGACCAGCAGGTGGAAGAGCGCGCCGTGCGCCACGCCGTAGAGCGCGCTGTGGGACGGCAGCAGCAGCTCGCGCAGCACCACCCACGCGGCGCCCAGCACCAGCAGCCACGTGCCCGCGGCGCACGCCACGCCCAGGGCGTCGCACACGAACCAGACCCCGCGCGTGCGCTCGGGCGGCTGGGGCGCGGGCGGGGGACCGTCGCCGCGCGCCGCCTCCCGCACCAGCTCGGGCGCGCGGGGCATCGCGGGAGCCCTTCGCGCACGCTGGGGGCGCGGCCGGGGCGGGGGCGGCACGGGTGGGGGTCCCCGCTCGCTCTCCCTACGCGTCCGCCCGCCGCGTTCTAGAACGCACCCTTGTGCGGGGCTTGTGAGCGCAGAACGCGAAGCCCTGCTGCGGTCAGCCACGCTGATCCCCGGCGGGCTGGCGGCCTGTGGCGACCCGCGCTCGGGCCTGGCAGGAGGCCGGAAGGAGCGGGACTGCGAAGGCGGCCCGCAGGCTGGTCCTGCCCCACGTGGAGGGAACCCTGTGGGGCCTCCCAGCCCTGCCAGACACTAACTTGCACGACTTCCGTGCTCAGAAGGAGAAACTGAGGCCTGAGGAAGTTAGCAGGTTGTCAGGTGGGGAGGCCAGCCCCGCTCGCTGGTCTAGAGCCTGGGCTTTCGCCGTCCTCGGCTGGGCAGGAGAGTCCCTGAGGTGTCCACTCTGCCCTGCTCTACCTGCAGTGCTGAGAACGGGGCCTGGGCCACCCCAGACGGGAGCGATGGTGTTGGTGGACCGAGCCAGGCTGAATGATAGCTCTAGAGCCCAGCCAAGACATTTCCCCATAGAGACCAGCAGGCTCCAAACACCCATGGCACAAGGACATGCGGTCATGGTCTCAGTAGGGTAGGGGAGCGTGGTCAGGTGTGAGTGGGTAGCCCGTGTGTGGAAAGGACAATGCAGCCACCTGTGCAGAATGGGCTGGCAGGTTGCATTAATGGGAGCAGAGAATGCAGAACGGTGGAGGGGATGGTTCTCTCTGTTTGCGTCGCTGTGAGGAACACTTGTCCAGTGCAGGGACTTGCAGGTCAGGGTGGCTCAGAAGCAGATAGATGAGAAATTTGGGGGAAGATGATGAGAAAGACAGGCCCTCCTAGTCTCAAGCCCACCATAGCAATGGTGTGCTTGAAGGAGCCCTGAAGGAAGTGTGTGCAGGCTCAGTCAGGGGCCGATCCTGTCAACATCAGGACACGAGCGTGTGCTGGTGGGGGGTGGCGTCTGCAGGCTGCCTGGCCCTCCTAGGCATCACGACTCTCAGGCTAAGCTTCAGAGATGACTCAGTGTGACCAGCCTCCCCGGCCCCAATTCCATGGCTGTGGCCTCTCAGCTGTGGCCCTGGGCAGAGTGGCCTGTTGGCTGTGGGTGTATTTGGGGCCTCCCGTGGCTGTCCTCAGGGCTTGTTCATAGGAGGCCCTGGTGCTTCCAGCTCCCTGATGGCTGGGCCGTAGCGATGGCTGGGGCAGGATTTATGACGAGGTCTCCTGGGCTGGAAATGCCTCTGGTGCTCTTGTGACAGCACAGTGGTCTCCGGACTAGAGACGCCTCCCCAAATCTGTCTCCGTCTGCACCCCAGCAGGGGCTGCCACCCCAGGGGACCATGAAACGTACATCTCTCTGCTTTCTTGTGCACGGGCCTCTGCACTGGGGCTCCCTCTCCACCCCCTGTTGTGCAGGGGCACCCCAGCTTTGGGAAGGGAGGCTGCAGGGGGACGCGCAGGTCCCGTGTCTCCATGGTGCCAGCTGCCATTGTCAGTGGCTGCATTGCCAGGTGCTGTTGATCCCATGTTTTCCTGATCCACTGCCTTGCCACCCACCCGACGCATCCCGATGCCTATTGGAAGCCATCAGCCCGGCATTTCAGTTCGAGCAGCAAAGCCAGCCGTTCCTGTCTGGTGACTTGGGCAGGGCTTGGGCCTCTGGCTCTTGGTCCCATGGAGTCGTTTGGGACGATCTTACAGGAGCCGCTGTGGGTCCTGGGCTTGGGTTTTCCGCATTTGCTGCCAGTCGCCCACCTGCAGGGCCTGTGGATCAGCCCCCTCCACGCCCTGCTAGTCGCTCACAGGACCCCGTGGCCGGGTGTGGTTCTCTGCACCCCTGTGGTGGCTCTGAGTATCTCCAGTCTTCTCTGGGGTGCTGCCCTCAAGCCCAGCCCCGAGCTGTGGTCCTGTGGGTGCTGCCAGGTCTTAACCTCTTGGTCCCAGCGGCTTGGTCCCGACACTGCAGGGCTCCCAAGCGGCTCCTGTGAGGACTGCGTGGGCGTGGCAGCTCAGGCCCAGCTTCTCTGCTCCAGCAGTGGCCATGGGAGCACCTGGGTCAGCGGGTACCAAGTGGGGTTCACAGGAAGGCCAGGAGCCTGGGCAGTGCAGGACAGGACACCTGGGGCCTGGGGGAGGGTCTGTGTCGTGGCCATGGGACACACTGCACGGTCACCCTCAGATTGCCGCCAGGTGGGAGAGGGCCGTGGGACGTTGGCAGGGACACAGCTGGCTGCCTGTGGTTTTGGGTCCGTGGCCAACCACTCTGGGGTGCTGGCCGCCCCCCCTGCCCGGAGCCTGTCCCGAGCGCTGGAAATGGCCTGCCTCAGCCCCCCGCTCTTCCCCAGGTGAATACAGGGCCCAATCTCCAAGGACACCGTCATGTGTGCTGTAGGTCCCTGTTCTGCATGGCCCCTAAGCTGAGGGCTGGCCCCTTTTTTGCCTTCCTCTCATCCGGACTTGGTGAGGAGAGAACACTTTCCCCGCCGCGACCATCAACAAGGAAAGAACCCGTTCTCTGTCTGATCACTGACGAAGCAAGAACTGTCTCCTCATTACCACCGAGACCACCAACATGGGTGTTTGTCCCCGGAAGGCAAGAGAGCCTGAGGCTTTTCCTTTCTCCCATCTCCGCTGGCGTCCTGAGGGCCGTAGGAGTCCACACCCCCCACCCAAGGGTCCCGAGTGAACTGCGAGGCACCGCCGGTCCGAATATCCGGGCCGGACCAGGAGGCGCAGCACCCCACATAGAGATGGCCTGGCCTGGCCCTGGCCAGTCTCCATGGTAACGTGGAGAGGGCCGGATGCAGTGTGCCTGGAGGAAGATTCTAATTGTGATTTTAAAAAATGTTTTCCTTTTTCTCCTTCAGGGAAATTTGTTTTTTACCAAATAACTTTTGTGAATCTATTAAAAAATACTGTAATAACTCTCACAAAACCTTAGCCTGCTGTGTCCTTTCCTCTGTTTCTTGCGGTACTTGAGGGTGGAAGCCAGGGCCTTGCACATACTTTGCAAGTGCTCTACCCCTGGGCTGCACCCCCAGCTCATTTTTTAGTTTTTTGTTTTGAGACAGGGTGTCGTTAAGTTACCCAGGCTGCCTCTGGCCTTGAACTTATGATCCCCCTGCCTCTGCCCCCCGAGTTGCTGGGATTAGAGGTGTGTGCCACGGCGTCTGGGCAGGATATGGAAGGGCCCTTAAGTTCTGACACAAGCTCTGTTTGCTCATGGTGTGGGATATTCTGATGTACTCTGAATAAAAGTGTTGAGCATTTCAGTTTCTCCCAAATGAGATTGGACCTTGGTTTATTTTTGTTCTCTGTCTATCAGGATTTTGGAATTAGACTATTCTTGGCTTCAAATGCGTGGAGTGTGTGTCCTATTTTCTGTGCTTTTGAATAGTTCTTGGTGTATGATATCTTGAGTGTTTTCGAGCCCTCATCGACACTCTCTGGGCTCAAAGCCCCTCTCCCAGGCGAGCTTCAGTTCATCTTTGCCACCTTGTCATCTGCCCCCTGAGGCTCCTACATCTTCAGCCTCCAAGAAGTTCCACTTTCCCGGGAAGCCCCGCAGTTCTCTGGAATCCAGTGCACTTGCTGGGGTGCAGGGCGTCTAAGCTCTAAGTGGCCATCTCCTGAAGATTCTGTTGTGAGGCGACCTTTCACCCAAGAATAATGTGTCCTCCGTAGGGTTCTGCTGTAACTAAGCATGCTTTGCAACTCCGTCTGTGGTCTTTTCCACTGGTTGTCAGGTCTGACTAGTTGACTGACTGACTTTCTTTCCCTCTCTCTCTCTCTCTCTCTCTCTCTCTCTTTCTTTCTTTCTTTTTTTTTTTTTTGGTACTGGGGGTTGAACCCAGGGTCTCGTGCCTGCATGTTTTGCAAGTGCTGGACCACTGAGCTGTGCCCCCAGCCCATTTTTTTTTACTTTTTGAGACAGGGTCTCGCTAAGTTACGCAGACTGCCTCTGGTCTCGAACTTGCGATCCTCCTGCCTCTGCCTCCCGAGCTGCTGGGATTACAGGCATCCGCTACCGCGCTCGACTTGACTGACTTTTTCAAAGAACTAGTTGTTTTCCAAAGACCTGAGGATAAAAGTAGTTTTCCAGTGGTCAGCGAGTGCCCTTTCCTTTCTGTTTCTTCGTTCTTATAACACTGTGGGTTTTGGACCCAAGCTGTCTTCTTGTTTTCTTGCTTGGTAATTAGGACATTTAGACTTGGGATGCGCCCTCAGAACTTGACCTCAGCCACGCTATTTATGTTTCATTCATCCGCTTTTATTGATTTTGGAAAACTTACCATTTAACATTTTGATTTCTTTTTTAAACAGATTTATTCATGTATGTGTTTTTAAATTGCATAAAGTTGGGTATTTAAAACCATTATTTATTTTGTTATTTTTGCTGGGGTTATTCAGACAATAAGACTTGTAGTTCCTGTCTCCTGAATTTATCATGCTTTTTATTCTACAGCCTTCCTTATGATTAATATTTGCAAATCTCTCGTGAATCTTAGAGGAAAAGCGTGTGCTGTGTCTGTGCATTTTTATTAAACGAACCTTATTAATCATATCATTCACTTTCCAGTCTCCTCTGTTCTGTCCATTTCCCTGTTTAGAGACTGAGTTGTAGGTTAATGCTTTCACAGTAGTTGCTTTTCTGTCAAGTTGGAAAGTATTTTTCCTTATCTTTGTCGTATACAAACATTCCATGGCTTGTGGATCAGCCCACAGAAGTTCACCGTGGCGGTTTCTGTGTTCGTGGTAACCTGGTCCGCCTGAAGTTCCCGCAGGCTGCTTGACCGAGGTGTCTTGTGCCCTCCCCAGGGGCACCCACCTGGCTTTCTTTGCGTTTCTCTCTCCAGTCTCTTCGTCCCTTGGTCATTTTATCACCTGTGCATTTCCATGACAGAAAAAGTCCAGGTTTGGTTCTGCATCCCAGACCTCTGGGCTGGTTCTGAGTCCCCGAGTCTGTGTCCCAGAGGCCCCTTCACGTGGCTCCCCTATGGAGAGGGAGAGGCCCGTGTGCCGGATGAACGCTCCCTAGTCTGGGGATGGACTCCTGGCTTTAGCCTTTGGGGCCAGTGTCTCTGTCCACACCCTCTTTGCTGCCTCCTTCACGGTGGGCCTCGGAAGGAAGCTGGCTCAGTTTCCCTGAGAGCCTCCTGGGGCCCTGGACTTCCCGGGATGGCAGAGGTAGACTAGATGGCCCTGATGGGGTGCCTGGGCTGGCTGCGGCCCTCCAGGGCCCGCTCCCCCGAATCCGTGAGCACACTGTCCCCTGAAGAGCAGCCCTCGCTGTTTTCTGGTCTTCATCATTTCCAAGGTTAAAAGCTTAACTTCTCCCGTGAGAAGATGAAGTTTAATAATGAAACAGGATGTCCGTATATAGGAGGCGTGCAGCCAAGCCGACCGGCCATGCACAGCTGCCTCTGCTCGGGGGGAACGTCTGGAACGTAAATATGTATTTATGAGAAAGCGTGTTCTCCATAAATCACTTATAAATAATTTCTGAGGAATGGAAATATCCAGGAATTAGATTTTCCAGGCAGTCCCCAAGCTCCTGAGCCTTCAGAAACTGCAGATTGTGTAGAGATGTGAAGTATTTCTGTGTGGATGGGGCTGTGGTTCCTGGGGTTGGTGTCTGCTGTGGTTGGGGAGCATCTGGCCCGGGGAACTGGACCTCATTCTCCAAGATCAGATGATTACAAGATGGCAGGACCAAGCTGGGCGCGGTGGCGCACGCCTGTAATCCCAGCGGCTCTGGAGGCGGAGGCAGGAGGATCGCAAGTTGGAGACCAGAAGCAATCTGCGTAATTTAGCGAGAGCCTATCTCAAAAAGTAAAAAATGGGGGTGCAGCTCAGTGGTCCAGCACTTGCAGAGCATGCAGACACGAGGCCCTGGGTTCAACTCCCAGTACCGCAAAAAAAAAAAAAAAAAAAAAAAAAAAAAGATGGCAGGACCCAGGTTTAAGGTGGGGACGCTGAGCCGGGGTGGGGTGGGGTGCTTCCCAGTGGGAGACCAGCAGCAGTGGCCTTCCAGGGGCAGCAGACAGTACCTCAGCTCATTTGTGGTCAATGTGCAAGAGATGGAATATCCAACACCGAAATTATAACAGAGAGGATAGACACAAGTTATTAAATACAGAGAATGTGAAGATGTTAAAGACAGCCCACCTTTGAGATGTGAGGGGCAGTAGTGAAGGGCTGCTGCTGCCCAGAGCCGAGGTCACGTGTCTTTTGTTGTGAAGTTTGGACCCTCGGGAAGGAAAGAAACATTCCTGGGGTCTGTGCCTGGGAGGCTCTGATGGGCTGCCCAGTGCCTGCTTTTTTTTTTTTTTTCCGGTCCTGAGGATTGAACCCAGGGCTTCTTGCCTGCATGCTCTGCAAGTGTTGGACCACTGAGCTGCGACCCCAGCCCATTTTTTTACTTTTTGAGACAGGGTCTCTCTAAGTTACGCAGACTGCCTCTGGTCTCAAACTTGCAATCCTCCTGCCTCTGCCTCCCGAGCCGCTGGGATGACAGGTGTGCGCCACCGCAACCGGCCACCCAGTGCCTTCTAAGGAATGGGCCCAGAAGCTGATGTTTCAAAAGGCTGGGAATCCCTGATCCCGTGCTGTGACCTTGATAAGGGAGCCGGCTCTGCGGAACAATGTTCTTTTCATTCTCTGGGGTCGGGTGAGTCTCACACGGCCCTTATTCCTCAGGATTAAATGCAGGGGTGATTTTCCTCCTCTGCTTCCTTCAACACAGAAGCACCGCCCACCAGATCAAGGCGTTTGTCTCGAGGCCGCCCACACTGACATTCGCATCTAGGCGGCTGAAAGCTCAGGCTGGGGAGGAGGTGCCACCGAGGTCTCTAGGCTCGCTTTCTTCCTGCCCATCACCCTCCAACACAGACGCTGCGGGAAGAACAGCCACGGTCCTCCAGCAGACGGGACCTCAAGTCCTGCCCCAGCTTACACCGCGCATCCCAGCGGCAGCCCAGAGATGGGGTGGGGTGCAAGTAGCTGACTCAGGGGTGACACAGAAATGCCCCAGTGATCCCGGGAGGTGGCACGGAGACAGAGCCAATGAAGAGCTCTCCATGGGGCAGGAGTGCTGCAGGGAGCTGAGAGCCCACGCAGGACGCTTGCCTCTCTGGGCTGCTCCCTGAGGGTGAGCTGGGGTTGCACAGGCCAGACGCAGCGGGCCCGGTGGAGGGCTGCTCCAGACCAGCCCGAGGCCCCACTGCCGAGGAGTCCTCCCTGGCCCCCCAGAGGTGCAGGAGTCACCGCCAGACATCTAACTGTGTGGGGCAGTTCCCACATCCCAGGTTCTCGTTACTTCTCACAGAGGATGTTCCTTGCTCCTTCGAAGCCCACTGGAAGGCCACTGCCGGACCCGCCGACCTGCCTTCCTGATAACATCTGGGCCAGAGAAGCCACACTGCCTGGAAATGTGTCACAAAGGCAGACTTGTGGGTCCGGTCCAGACCTTTTGAATGGGAAATTCAGGGGGTAGGCTGTGTCCGTCAGGCCTGAGTAAGGCCCCTGGGTGGCTCTGATGGCCCTTGGCCATGGGAACCGCTATAGAGTGCAGGGATCTGAGGCGTGGGCAGCTTGGGGTCCACGTCCTTCTTTCTCTGAGATGTGAGCCACCCTCCCTGCCTGAGGGGGTCACTCTGAGGATTTGATGCCGGACATCAGCTGGCAGGCCAGGACAGGATCTGGGCAGAGGGAGGTGAGGGCCTGGCACTAGGAGGCCAGGCTGCACCCCAGCCCGGGGATGACTTGATGGTCATTCAGGAGGCAAAGCTGAGGAGGGTAGGACAGACTGGACAGGGGCATGAGAAGGGAGGCACCCGGCACGAGCCTCAGCTTCCCTGAGTGCCCAGTGGCTGGCTGTAGCTGGGGAGAGGGGACAGGCTGCACTGTGGACATGTGGGTCAGCGGGATGTGGGCAGAGGGGCCCAGGAATCTCTGGGGGAGAGGAGAAATATATATATATATATGTATATATATTTGGGAGAAGGACCTGGCAACCCCCTCCCAAAAATCAATCTGCCATTGAAAACCCTATGAACAGCAGACAGAGAAGCACTGACAATAGTGTTTCCCCTGTTGTACAGAGGGTCGCTATGAGTCGGATACCGACTCGACGGTACCTAACAACAACAACAATGTATATATATATGTATATGTATGTATATATATATGTATATATATATGTATATGTATATATATATATGTATATATATATATATATGTGTATGCTGGGATTTAGCTCAGTCGGTAGAGTGCTGCGCTGCAGTCTCTGAGGTCCCGAGTTCTATTCCCAGCACCACAAAAATGGGAGAAGGGCCTGGCAATCCACTCCCAAGGCGATCCCGAAACAGTCAGCCATTGAAAACCCTATGAGGGTCGCTATGAGTCGGATACCGACTCGACGGCACCTAACAACAACAATAACAAATATATATATATATATAGAGAGAGAGAGAGAGAGAGAGAGAGAGATATGGAGAGAGAGAGAGGAGTGTGGGCATGTGTGTGCTCCGGGCTTCAGGAGCAGTGAGTGGAGGCCCTGAGGGCTAGGCAGGTTCACTGCAGAAGGTAGAGACCTTGAGAACTGATCCTCTCACCCCCAGAATGTGAAGGGAGAGGGGATGAGCAGCCTGCATAGGAAACTTCCTGTGTCTAAGATCATCCTCTCGGGACAGATTCCCAGGAGAGAAACTTAAGGACATATGGTGTGGCATTCAGAACAAAACCCTCTGGTTATTTGTTGCCAGGTTTCTCTCCAGTGGAGGCCTCCCTGTTGGCACCGCCGGGCACACCTGAGTGGGTGCCTTCCCACCGCTGGCCCGGGAGGAGGAGATTTTGTCGTTCCCCTTCATGTAGCTTACGCTTTGGGTTCTGGGGAGTGTCTCCACTTTCTGGCCAGCTGTGGTGCCTTTTCTCACACCTGCTCTGCTGTGCCTGGGGTCTGCATATGTTCCTGGGGTCTCTGTATATTCTGGGGGTCTGCTTAGGTGCCTGGGGTCAGTTAGTTTATGTGTCGGGGGTTGGTGTATGTTGCTGGGGTCTGAGTGTGTGCCTGGGGTCTGAGTATGTGCCTAGGGTCTGAGTATGTGCCTGGCGGCCTCTTCTGGTTGTGCCTGCAGGTACCAGGCACAGTGCATGTTCCTGGCTGAGAGGGCTTGCCTCTGTGCAGCACACCCTTGTCCTGCGCCCCTCTCTAACAGGCCACTGCTGTGCCTTTCTGCTGAGTTGGCTCTGTCCACCTCTGCGTGGTGATTTTGATCCCCGAGTCTGAGTGAGCACCTTTCCCCAAGAGGGTCGGTGGCTGCAGATCCCGCACTGCTCTCTGTACTCTGGCTTTGTTTTGGAGCCCAGGGAAATGATGGCCCCTGGACCCTGACAGGTGACTTGGGGCAGATGGACCACGAGGTCCTCTGGGCTCCCTGTGTAGCTGCTTCTCATCCTAAAGTAGCTAGGGTGAGGACAAGGAGGGGCAGAAGAGTGGGAAGGCTGGAGGTTCCATCTGTCCCCCCTGGGCTGGCTGGGATGTCCTCTTCCTCATCAGGAGCTTGAAATTTCACCATTTGACCTAAAGGACAGGATCTTCAACCAACTTGTTGCTAATCCTTAGAGTCAGTAAACAGAGTAGAAAAATAGAAGAGATGCCGGGCGCAGTGGCGCACGCCTATAATCCCAGCAGCTCGGGAGGTGGAGGTGGGAGGATCGCAAGTTCATGACCAGAGGCCGCCTGCGTAACTTAGCGAGACCCTGTCTCAAAAAGTAAAAAAAATGGGCTAGGGGCACAGCTCAGTGGTCCAGCACTTGCAGAGCATGCAGGTGTGAGGCCCCGGGTTCAACCCCCAGTACCAAAAAAAAAAAAAAAAAAAAAAATAGAAGAGATGCAGACCATCCTAGGAGGCGGAAGTGGCTTCTCTGCGGAGACTCTCTGAAACGAGTTTTGGGAAACCAGACAGTCCCGTGACACGGAGACCCACTGGCTTTACGTGCTGGCTTTGGGCACTCAGTCTCCCTTTGTCCTCTGTGGCTGCTTCCTCCGATGCAGACGGTGCCCATCAGAGCTCTGTGCACACATGCCTACGTTGCCCAGCACACACTCACAGGTGTGAACACTCCCACGTACACTTGCACACTGCCAAGTGCTCACACTCACACACGCACACTTGCATGTCCACACAGTGACACGCATTCAGATACGCTCCTGGGCTCATTCATGCCCGCTCACGCAAGCTCACACGCGCGTGCGCACTGACGCTCACACTCTGCTCACCCCACCAAAGACCGTCTCGCCCCGGGCTGTGTCCAGGTTGGACCTTAGGACAGGTCGTCTTTGCGTCACCCGTGGACCATCACTCTGATGACCCACGTCGATGGGCCACGCTGTCCAGGGCTGGTAAGCCACAACTCAGAGAGGAGCGCTAAACCCATAAACCTCAGACTCTGTGACCTCGAAGGCCCAAGGCCCCGGGCCCCAGGCGGCCAGGTGAGAATAGTCGTTCACGTTGCAGCCCCTGGGGTGTTGAAGGCGGCAGGAGCCACATCCGACTGTGCTCTTCCAGCTTGGGCCATGGGTGGCCACGAAAGATGTGCTTTCAAGAAGAATTGTTTTATTTTTGGAGACAGGATCTCTCTGCAGCCTGGGCTAACCTCAAACTCACGATCCTCCCGATGCAGCCTCCCAAGTGCTGAGATTAAAGGTGTCACCACCACACCTGGCACAAATTACTCTGTTAAAGTTTTATTAAACCCTTCCTACCCCCACTCCTTGTTTTTCTTTAAAGATGGGACTAGCAGAGGCGGTCGGGCCTGTCTTCAGCTCACCACACAGACGCAGCAGGCAGTGTTGGAAGCTGCTCTGCCTGCACCAGCGCCCCACCACCCTACACTTCATTTACCTAGAAGCTACTGCGCCACAGGCTCCACCACATGGGGCCAGGCGAGAGCTCTTCCCAGCTGCTGGCTCTGCGGGGCGGGCTCTTCCTTGGAGATGTCAGACTCTTCCTTGGAATCCTCGGGCTCTGGGCCATGCCTGGAAAGTGCCTTTGTCACAGGATCCCCTAAGAGAGGGGCCGGTGTACAAGCTTGCTTCATTCTTTTCTGTTTCCTGTAAATTGCTCATCACCTGGGAGCTGCCATGGCCCTGCAGGCCCAGTTTTAGTCTGGCCAGTGCCAGAGCCACTGCCAGGCTGTTCCCAGGCTGGGCTGCATCTCGGGGGCATTTCGAGGGTCTCCTGTGACCTCTCAGGCTGGGGCCCTTCACAACTGTGCCGCTCCACCCTGTCTGTCCTGACGCCTCAGAGGGAGGCTTGGTACCCACAACCCTGCAGTGAGGGTCCAGCTCTGCGGCGGCAGCAGATGGACTGGGCCAGACGGCCTCTGCCCACACGTGGCCGGCACTGCAGCTGGCTGCTGACTCTGCCCAGGGCGAGGCCTGAGCTGGGAGAGGACACAGGGGCTCTGGCTTCTCTCCAAGGGTGACCTCCTTCCAGTCTTTCCTCCTTTCAGCAGATCTTGATGAGCAGGCGCCCACCCCAGCCAGGCCCCCGGGACATTGGCAGAGCCACCGTCTCAGGATGCGCCTGCACCTCTCAGGACAGAGTTTCTTCTCTAGGCGCTGGCCGGTTGGAAACCCCATCACTTCCCATACGTGGCTGTCCCACTGGCCTCCTGGCTGCACCGACCCACGGAACCCTGCGTGCACCACACTGAGCTGTGCAGGTGTTCGCTCCTGGTGCAGGCATTTGCTGGCAGCCACTTTGTGCCAGGAGCCCTTTTAGGTCCCACTGCAAGTGGGCTGTCCATCACGTAAGCTGCCTCCTGTGGAGAACTTGTTCAGAATTAGTCCTTCCTCCCCTCTCTCTCCCCCACCTCTCCCCCTTCCCTGCCTGCTTCTGCTGTGTATGGGGAAGGGCTGAGCAGTGACCCTGTTTCTGATGGACATTTAGCCGTTGGGGGTGTCCCACCCTGCACCCTGCGCTCCCGTTTCGGAAGCCAGACCTCCGACTCAAAATCACACATGTGCTCAGATGCTTTGGGGGAGGGGCTCCTTTTAAGGGAAAATTGCAAGGACCCCAATTCTTAGTTCCGGAAGCATGGTCCTCTCACTTACCGCCCTTGAATCGTCAGGTTTCACGTGTGGGCCCGAGCCCTCTGTTCCCAGACAGGCAGTAATCCGTTTGGAGAGACTGAGTGCCAGGCTCTTGGAATAAATGAGCGAAGAGTGTTAGCCAGAAATGCTGCCAGGGAGCTGGGGTGCCGTCCAAGATCTGAGTGTCTCCCACGGGGTGGGCCTGCTTCCCGGGGAGAATTCCCACCGTGACGCCCCCTGGATTTCCTGCCCAGCTAATGATCAGCAAGTGAGAGGCTGGGAACGGACAGGTGGCCCCTGGGCTCCACTGCCTGCTTGGCTGCCCGTGGCAGGGCCGGCTCCCAGATGCCAGGGCTCTTACTGACGCCAGCTCCTCACACCTGGGGCCCATCACCTGCGCCAGGCGGAGCGCGTCAGGAGAGGTGCTGTTTCCAAAGCTCTCAAGAAGTGCGTCAAAGCCACTGATCCCAAGCCAGAATCGGAAGCTGCGTCTCAGCATCTGAATAGGTTTCGAATTATCTGCAAGGCTGAGAGCTAGGAGAGCAATTTACCCCAGACACTTCGGAAGGCAAACCCGTCAGCTTCCACGCAGGCTGCAGGGCCCACTCCTCCTCCGGAAGGGAATGGACGGCTTGCCAGGCTGCATGTCGGCTTGGGTGCTTACGACAACATCAGGTCTGAAACACTCGGGGGCGCTGGTTTGTGCCAGGTGCTGAGGATCGAAAGGTGAGTAAGATGGGTTTTCTTGCTCCCCGGGAACTCTTAAGTTAGCCCGGATGCGTGCACGCTGAGTACACTTGTCCCACGATGTGACAAATGTGTGTGTTACTGTGCAGTCCCAGCAACGAGAAGGGGTGGAAGATGACTATGGAGCTCTGAATCCCTTTCTCTTTCCGCCGACCTCCGGCGCCCAGGCCGAGCAGCTCCGCCTCTGGTTTCCTTCCCCACTTTCTGAGCCATGCGTGAGGCCCTGGCTGAGACCCCTGTCTTCTTCTTCTTCTTTTTTTTTTTTTTTGGTACTGGGGGTTGAACCCAGGGCCTCGCGCTTGCATGCTCTGCAAGTGCTGGACCACTGAGCTGCCGCCTCCGGCCCACTTTTTTTTTTTTTTTTTTTTTTTTTTACTTTTTGAGACAGGGTCTCGCTAAGTTACGCAGACTGCCTCTGATCTCAAACTTGCCATCCTCCTGCCTCTGCCTCCCCAGCCGCTGGGATTACAGGTGTGCGCCACCGCGCCCGGCTCAAGACCCCTGTCTTCTGAGTGTCACTCAGGTGTCCTCTTGGGAGTCCAGGCCGAGCCATCCCTTGTTGCCAGGTCCCTGCTTGGCCGTCTCTTTCCTCTTCCAAGCGTCCTTTCCTGTTCCTGTTCTGTGAGAAGGCCTCGCCCGCTCCTGACCCCAGCACTGTCGTATGAGTTGTGGACTCTGCTTGTCAGCTCCGTAAAAGTTACCTCTGTAGAAGCAATGTCTTGGCTGAGTTTCCCAGCTCATGCACGTAGATTTTCCTCCAGTCACACTTTGTGAGGCTGTCTAGAGATGTCTGGGCTTCCTGTGTTCAATATACTTCAAATATCAACTGTTTAAAAATATTGTAGATGAGTCTTTTAAAAATGTTCATTTTCTAGCAGTGTACATATGTAGAGAAATTGATTTTGTTGTATTGATTTTGTCCTCTGCAGTCTTGTTTAACTCCCTTATTAACTCCTGTATTTTAATCTGTGGACTATTTTATCTTACCATCTGTGAATAGACATAGTTCTGTGTCTGCTTTTCAGCCCTTGGGTCTTTTTGCCCCTTGAGATGGGCTTCCAGTCTGCCGTGGATGGGCACTGACGGAGACCAGAACCTGTGCTTTCATTTCCCCTCAGGGGACACCTTCCACGTTTGTGACTTTTTTCCTAGCAGGTTTTATTTTTTTTCTTACAAATGCCTTTTATTACAATTGCCTTCTACTCATGATTAGACAAAGGCCTTTCTGTTTGTTTGTCTTTTTTTTTTTTCTTTTTGCTGTACTGGGGGTTGAACCCAGGGCCTTGCGCCTTCATGCTCTGCAAGTGCTGGACCACTGAGCTGCTCCCCCAGCCCATTTTTTTACTTTTTGAGACTAGGTCTTGCTAAGTTACACAGACTGCCTCTGGTCTTGAACTTGCGATCCTCCTGGCTCTGCCTCCTGAGCCGCTGGGATTACAGGCGTGCACCACTGCACCCAGCTGTTTGTTTGTCTTTTGAGACAGGGTCTCATAGCCCAGGCTGGCCTGGATCTTGAGATCCTTCTGCCTCAGCCTCCCTAGTGCTGGAATCACAGGTGTGGCCCCCATGCCAGGCTTTGAAACACTAATTTTGAGATTTCTTTTCTAGTACATGCATTTTTTAAAAAAACTTTTATTTGATTTTTCATTGGCCAGTAGGCTAATTACTCTAACATGCAGTTAAAGCCAAACACTTCTCCTCAGAGTGTTATTTTAATTGCACTGCTCAGGTTTGGCGAGTGGTGTTTTATCATTCTCTTCAAAACATTTTCCAGTTTCAGTCTCTGTCTTCTCTCTCTAGCAGGTTACTTGGACTGTTTCTTAGTTTGCAGAATCACAGGCTCCTAATTTATCGCCTCAGTGCTGTCTTACTTAATTGTGCTGCGGCCACAGAACGTACTTTGTGCGATACCAGTTCCTGAAATAGATTGAGACTTGTTTACAGCCGATATGCAGGCAACCTTCACACACACACACACACGTGTGAGTGCCGACAGGAGTGTGGGGAGGGTGTGCTGCTTGGGGCCCCACACCTCATCCTCTGGTTATGTTTTCAGCCGTGATTTAAGCCCCTTCAATCTTTTGTCTGCTCTCACCATTGGGTACTGAGGTGAAGGGTGGGTCCCACTGTTCTTGGATTTGTCTATTTCTCTTCAGAGAGGTGTAGACTTTGGCTCTATGGATTTTAAAGTAAACTTATTAGGTGCACACACATTTAAAATTATTCTATGGTCCTGGCATATTAACCCCTTTCATGAGTTTCCTAACTAGTAAGGTTTCCTGCTTTGTAAATTATTTTTTTCCGATCTTAAAATAACTATGTGGGTTTTCTATTATTAGTGACTTTGAGGCTTATGTGGCACTGTTCTTAACGTTTTATCTTTCTGTACCTTGAGTTTTAGATGTGGTACTTAAGGTCAGCAGAGGTTTGGATTTCAGTCCAGCCTGAGTGCTATCTAATTTGAGGGTCTGTCCACTTGTTGTTCTTGTTAGGTGCTGTAAAGTCAGGTTTCACTCATAGAGATCCTATGTACACCAGAAAGAAACATTCCCCGATTCTGTGCCAGGCACATGATCTTATTTATGTTTAAGCCCATTGTTGCAGACACTGTGTCAGTCCATTTAGTCGAGGGTTTTCCTTTTTTTTCGTTGACCTGCTACTCTCCCAAACATGATGTCCTTCTCCAGGGATTGGTCCCTCCTGACTATATGTCCAAAATATATAAGATGAAGTCTAGCCATCCTTGCTTCCAAGGAGCACTCTGGTTGTACTTCTAGGACAAATCCGTTGGTTCTTTTGGCAGTCCATAGTATGTCTCCAGCACCATAATTCAAAAGCATCAATTCCTCTCCTGTTTCCCCAATGTCCACCTTTCACAACCATATGATGCTACTGAAAATATCATGGCATGAGTCAGGCACACTTACGTCTTCAATGTGACATCTTTACTTTTCAATCCTTTAAAGAGATCTTCAGTCATGGCTTTTTCCAAAGCAATGCGTCTTTTGATTTCTTCACTGCTGCTTCCACGGTTGTTGATTGTAGAACCAAGTAAAGCAAAATCTTGGACAATCTCAATCTTTTCTCTATTTACCATAAAGTTGCATACTGACCCAGTTGTAAATGTTTTTGTTTTGTTGATGTTGAGTTGCAACTGATACTGAGGGCTATGTTCTTTGATCTTCATCAATCAGTAAGGTTTCAAATCTTCTTCACGAAGCAGAGTTGTGTAATATGCATAATACAGGGGGTTAACGAGTCTTCCTTCAATACTGATGCCACGTTCTTCTTCATAAAGCCCAGCTTCTCAGATTACTTGCTCAGCATATAAATCGAAGAGATGTGGTGAAAGGATACAGCCCTGACGCACACCTTTCTTAACTTTAGACCAGTCAGTGTTTCTGTGTTCTGTTCAAATGACTAGTCGCCTCCTGGTCCCTGTGCAGATTCCTCATGAGTACAATTAGATACTCCTGTATTCCCCTTCTTCACAGTGTTATCCATAATTTGTTATGATTTACACAGTCAAATGCCTTTGCATAGTCAATAAAACATAGACATCTTTCTGATATTCTCTGTTTTCCACTAATATCCCCCTGTTATTAGCAGTGATGTCCCTGGTTCCCTGCCCTCTTCTGAATCATGCTTGATTTTCTGGCAGTTCCCTGTCTATACACTGCTGCAGTCTCTTTTGAATAATCTTTAGCAAAATTTTGCTTGCATGTGATATTTATGACATTGTTCGATAGTTTCCACATTTGGTTGGATCTCCTTGCTTGAGAATAGGCACAAATATGGATTTCTTCCAGTCTATCGGCCAGGTAGCTGTTTTCCAAATCTCTTGGCATCAGCATGTTAGTACCTCCAGTGCTGCATCTGTTGAAACATCACTATTGGTATTCCATCAATTCCTGGAGACTTGTGTTTTGCCAATTCCTTCAAGGCAGCTTTTATTTCATCCTTCAATACCATTGGTTCCTCATCATATGCAACCTCTTGAAATGGTTGGGCATCCACCAATTCTTTTTGTTATAATGACTCTGTGTATTCCTTCCATTTTCTTTTGATGTCTCCTGTATCATTTAATATTTTTCCTGTATAATCTTTCATTATTGCCACTCGAGGCTTGAATTTTTTTCTTCAATCCCTTAAGCTTGAGCAACACAGAGCGTGTTCTTCCCTTTGGTTTTTCTGTCTTCAGATCTTTGCGCATGTCATTAAAATATTTGATTTTATCTTCTTGAGCTGCTCTTTGAAATCTTCTGTTTACTTCCTTAACTTCCTCATGTCTCCCTTTTTCTTTAGCTGCTCCATGTTCAAGGGCAAGTTTCAGAGTCTCTTTTGACATGTAATTTGGTCTTTTCTTTTTTCCTGTCTTTTTAATAACCTTTTGCTTCCTCATGAATGATGTCTTTGATGTCATGCCACAATTCATCTGGTCTTCTATCATTTGTATCTAATGCATTAAATCTGTCTGTCCACTTCTTATTGTTAGGTGCCATTGAGTCAGCGACACTACATACAACAGGTGAAACACTATTGTCAGTGCTTCTCTGCTATTCATAGGGTTTTCAATGGCTGATTGTTTTTGGGAGTGCATTGCCAGGTCCTTCTCCCAAGTCTGTCCACTTAGGTTCACTATAATTCCTTGTGCAATTGAATCCAGGAGTATTTTATCTTATATTGTATTTGCACGTCCAGTTTCCTTCTTGGCTTATCCTTTTGGGAATTGGAATAATTGATGCTTTTGAATTATGGTACTGGAGATGATTATTGAATATACCATGGACTGCCAAAAGAACCAACAGATCTATCCCAGAAGTGCAACCAGAGTGCTCCTTGGAAGCAAGGATGGCTAGAGTGCATCTTACGTATTTTGGACATGTAGTCAGGAGGGATCAATCCCTGGAGAAAGACATCATGTTTGGGAGAGTGGCAGTTCACCAAAACAACAAAAAGGAAAACCCTCGACTAGAGGAACTGACACAGTGTCTGCAACAATGGGCTTAAACATAAATAAGATCCTGTGCCTGGCACAGAATCGGGAAGTGTTTCCTTCTGCTGTACATAGGGTTGATATGAGTCGGACTTGACAGCACCTAACAACGACAACACATATTTGTGTTTTTCACTGCTTACTTTCTATGATATAATGGTCCCTCTTTATTTCTCTCATTTTAAAGGTAATTCTAAAATTGAAACTTTCATCGAACTAATCACAGTGCCAGCTTGGGAGGTCGGCCCTGCTCCCATCACGTGGTCCTTAGGAGATTCCCTCCACTTGTGCGTCTGCACCAGCAGCTGGTGCTGTGGTATCTTTGCTGGGTGTTTCTGCCACCATTCCGTGCACCTGGTCCTTTTCCTCCCCGGCCACTTTCTCTGCTCCTTCTCACGCTGGCTCTTCCTCCTGCGACCTGGCTTCTCTGCCTCCCCTTCTGTCCCTGTGAAGTCCTGTTGAGGGCCCCTTGCGGCCGCCTCTCTGTTTCAGCTGGTCTTGGGTTTGGTTTCCTTCTGCTTGCCCTCTGGAGTCCTTCTGTCATCAGGTGCAAGGCTCTGCATGTGGCCACTGTGTTTGAGCTCGTTGAGGTCCATCCACGTAGTCGTGGCTTTGTGCTGACTCGGCATGGGCCAGGGCTACCAGCTTATCTTCTGTGTCGTCTCCCTCTCACGTGGCTGGGTGGATTTCCCCCCTCACCCTGTGTCACATTCATGTGAATCCTACCAATCCACAGATCCAGCTGGTGGGTCCAGTCTCCGAGGGGTGACGGCTCCCAGGGCTCCGGCCTCCTCAGTGGAATCGTCCACGGGTGGAGTGGTCTGTGAAGGTGGACTGGGGTGGGGCCTGAGGAAGCAGGTCACTGGGCTGTGTCCCGGAAGGACATTGCTTGTCTGGACTTCTTCCCGTCCACCTCCTGCTCCCAGACGCCAGAAGCTGAGCAGCGTTGCTTCGCCACACCTTCTGCCGTGCTGTTTGCCTCATGCTGTCGGGATTCGCCTTAGGCCCGGCAGAGGTCAGAGCCTTGCCCTGACACCAAGTGGGTATCGGAGACCCACTGGACTGGGTTGGTGTAGTGGCCGGAGGTGCAAAAGAAGGACCTCGGGAGACCTTCTGCGGTAAACAGGAGAGGGAAGGTTTATTGGGTTACTCCCCAAGTGTGAGGTGCAACCAACAAGCAGCCCCTGTCAAGTGCTCAAGTGCTAGCTCTAAGGCTGCAGCATAGAATGCTGCAGGCTCACTGGTGGAACAGCTCAGCCTTAAAGGCACAGTTATAAGCAGTTTATGTTCCGCTGGGCTGGAGGTCCGGTGGTCTTGGCTCTCACAGCTCGCCTTCTCTGCCTCCCTCCTTCCCAAGGATGAGAGGAATTGGGGGGCTCTTTGTGACTTGCTTGTAGCCTTCAGTGCTTCGGGGCCCCTGGTCTTGACTTGTTGGCTTGCTAGGAGATCTTCCACAGAATTGGGGAGTGCTGGATAGAGGACATAGGGTCCGGATAGCAGTTAAGGGATGGTGAGAGTTGAAGGGGTAAAGCGGGGTCCGGGGCCCTGCTTATATAGGCTCCTGGAGGGGAATGTGTACTAGGGTCAGCCAATCAGGGCACATTCCTAACAGGTACAGCAGGTAAACTATCATACCTGCCAGGTAGGGGCAGTTATTTAACTGGGGTGCTAGGGGTAGCCAATCAAAATTGAGGTGGTTGAGGCTGGTCAGGCTGGTCAGGGGCCATCTTTGCTCACTCGATGGGAGGGGTAGGAATGAGTGAGTAGGATGTGGCCCTGGGGTCACCTAGAGGTCAGTCACTCAGGCTAGTATGAGGGACCCTAGTTATGGGGTGCATTTTAAAAGTCCCAACGTCACGCGACTCAGAAATGTAGAGCCAGGTGACCTGGGACTGGAATGCTGAGCCAAAGTGGATCTTTCCTCCTTCAGGCTGTTTCTCAAAGGGATTTTGTTGCGGTGATGAAAAGTCTGACTGACACTCTGTGAAGGCCTGGGGTCCTGGGTCTCCAGGGGCCGTGGCCTGCTCATTCCTTCAGGGGCAGCGGCTCATCACAGCCACGGCTCCTACGGATCCTCTGTTCTATGCGCTCTGGGTCTCAGCCCCTGCAGGTTCCCCCAGGCCCTGGTGTGCTGGGGTCGGGCCTTCCACCCAGTGGAGCCAGGTGGTCCTGGAGGCCCCAGCGCCTGCTCCACCCCTTGGCAGATGCAGGTGCACGTGTGCCCCAGAGGGTCCTGGGGGAGCAAATGTCAACGACCCTCCACCCTGAGTTTTCCACATGGTGACCTTGCATGGCGCGGGCAATTCCTGGCAGACCCAGGGGCAAGGGTCACAAAGTCACTGGGGAAACCTGTGAGATCTGCCTCCCGCTCCCACCATGTACCTGGCATGGAGAATAGCTCTCTGGTACGGTCGAGGGATGGAGGGACAAGATCTGCCTGAGCCTCCTCCGATGCCTTTCTGTGGCCCAGAGGAAGCCACCCACGGGGCAGGCTTGGCCTTGATTGGAGAACATTTGGACGTAGTTATCAGCCATCTGCCTCTTGCTGGGTGCCAGCAGGGCTCTGAGGGGCTGCTGCCTCCTTAGCCCTGGCTCCCCACTCCCTTCCACTGCCCTCCTCTTTCCCCAGAGTTCCTAATCTTCAGGGCCCTCGACTACGGTGCTGCCCTGGCCCTCGGGTTTTGGAGGCTCACCCAACCTCACCTTCCTCCCCCTGCCCTGGGCTCTGGACACAGCCTTGTCCTGTTGGCTGACCTTCCAGACTCTGTGGTCTTTGCCTCAGCTCCAGTGTGGCCCACTGTGCCCTGGCCTGGCCCACGGTGACCAGGGCCATGCACGGGGTGCGCATCAACTCCTCTGTGACATCTGACGGTGGGGGACAGGGCACAGTGTGGAGCAGCTATCGGATGGGAACCTGGGGCCACCCGGGCTCCCACCCGGGGCTGGGCTTCTGCCATGTAGCTGGGGAGAGGGTGCTCCCAGGGCCCCCCTCTCCTCTGCTTGGTCCTGAGCTATTGCGATAATAAGGCACAGAGACGCCAGCCTGCAGTTTCCACCCTCTTAATAACAAGCAGCCTTCCAGCCAGGGAAGCAACGGGAAAGTCTCCGTGGGGGACAGGATGGGACCTGAAGGACGATGCCATGGTTTTGGATCTTCTCCCTCTTGATTTCTAGTTTTAACAGAATATTCACACCCAACAAGACGCAGGCTGCCTGTGCTCCTGACTGCAGAGACTGGTACAGGGAGCGCAGCCTGCCTGGCCCGTCCTTCTTTCCGGATCGCTGGTTTCCTCATCACAAGCGCTAACAGGCTGGCGCTGCCACGTCGGGCTCAATGCATCATGGTTTAATCAGACATGGCAGCACTGGGCAGCCCGGCTCAGAGACAGCTTGCAGCCGAAAATACTCTCATCCCACCAAGACGTCTTAATGCTGCAGATGGCCCTCGAGGTGAGCTTGCCTCAATGGCAAACGTGGGGGACAGGATCCCGCCCCATGGTGCCCCATACTGCCTTGCCTAAGGCCCTGGGATGGGTCATCTGGGGATTCGATGCAAGGAAGCTGGCTACGGGGACAGAGAGCCCATGCACGTGAGGCCCGGCTCTCCCTGAAGGTCAGGCCTGGGCCCACAGTGTGGGTGTGGAGGGGCTGTGGTTAACACGTGTCTTCCTCTGGAGGCGGAGCTCAGAGCCAGAGGACTAGCTGGGGTGCCTGTCCTGGCTTTGCCCCTTGCCTATTTCTGTGGCCCAGCCACTTTCCTGATCCGGGCTCAGTTCCCAAATTTTTTTTTTTTTTTTTTTTTGGTACTGGGGGTTGAACCCAGGGCCTTGTACCTGCACGCACTGCAAGGGCTGGACCACTGAGCTGCACCCCCAGCCCATTTTTTTCTTACTTTTTGAAACAGGGTCTTTCTTGCTAAGTTACGCAGACTGCCTCTGGTTTCAAACTTGGGATCCTCCTGCCTCCGCCTCCTGAGCTGCTGGGATTACGGCGCGTGCCACCGCGCCCGGCCAAGTTCCCAACATTTCACACATGGCAGCGCTCCCCCATCTTCTGAGTTCTGTGGGTTTAGTCTCTCAGTCAGCAGAGACATGGGAATATTAATACCTGTCTTGACTCTTTCAAGAGAGAGAGACTGCAGGGGGTCTTTCTGGGAGCCTGATGAAAGGGGATGGAGCTGGGTCCTCCGTTACCTGGGGCCAGAGGTCTGTCATGGGCAGGGACAGCTTCTGCCCACAGTTTTGAAGAAGTGGCGGGGGCTTTTATGTAGCTGCACCCCCAGCCCATTTTTTTACTTTTTTGAATCAGGGTCTCGCTAAGTTATGCAGACTGCCTCTGTTCTCAAACTTGCGATCCTCCTGCCTCCACCTCCCGAGCCACTGTGATTGCAGGCGTGCACCACGGCACCGGCCCTCCTCCTCTTCCTCTTTCTCGTCTGACTCTAGACTGGAGTCTCAAGTCTCAGGGTCATGCTGGGAGTCCTGCTCCGCTCTCCAGCTCCTTCTGAGTGTTGGCTGGTACTTACAGCACCATGCCTGCGCAGTGGACGCCACCACGGCAGCCTCCCTGCTCTGAGGGCCGAGGTGGCTACGTCTGCCTGTGATGGTGAGCACGGATGTTCCTGGAGTTGGCCCTGAGCCCTGTGAGGGGGACAGCTCCCCCCGCAGCAATGTTCGCCCCTCTGGTTGGCTTCCTGCTTGGTTTTATGAGAGGAGGCTCATAAACCTCAGCGGTGGGAGGTGGGCAGCCTGCTGGTGCTTGGTGCAGCCTCAGTGGTGTTCGACCTCCCTCTGCCGAGCTCTGGACATTTTCACCTCCCCACACCAGGCCCCGTCACTGCCCACTCTCCTCCCCCAGCCTCTGGCAGCCACTAGTCCACTTTCTGTCCACGTGATTTGCCTGCCTGGGTGTCACGCAAACAAAGCAGGCGAGAGGCACCCTCCGGTGGCTGGCTCATTTCATTCAGCACAATGTCCTCGCTTCCCCCTCGCGTAGCAGCTGCCAGAATTCCCTTCCTTTTGAGGGGGAAAATTGTTCCACCGTGTGGAGGGGCCACGCCATGCTCCACCCCACAGCGTCGTGGGCACGGGGTGGTTCTGCACCGTGGCCTTGGTGAGCGTCCTTGTCCCCGCAGGCCTCTGCTCTTTTGGGGCAGGTGTGGGACAAGGATTGTGGGATCATGTGGTAATTTTATTTGACTTTTGGAGGAGCCACCAAACCGCACTTTCCTTCTGTTTCCAATCTCATTCTTTCTCTCCTAAAATCCAGGTGGCGTCCTCAGCAAAGCCGGAGACGAGGCTCGGTTGAAGCCTAAATTGAATTGGACACATTCAAGATCTACCCAACAACGTATTTTAATTTTCTGCACATCTTAACTTCCACGTGCTCATTTCAAAGGCATCGAGATGCTATTGCTTTTGCTCATCCCTGTTCTGAAAATACTTCTTCTATTTCTTCAGAGTTTCCCGAAGCTTCTGGTCATATCGCTTGCTTTGTTTTCCTGATAAATTATGAATCACCGGCAGGTCTTCATATTGAAGCAGCGATAAAACACACACATTTAATTTTTAATTCTAACCATGGAAAATACACAGAATTAGTAAGTTAAATGTTTGCACTCTCGGAAATAGTCCTTCGTCTTGGACACAGGCATGCCAGAGCCGTGTATCTCTCAGACCCCGTGGGAGGTGGGGTGCGCTCCGGATGGTGGGGTGGGTGGCAGCTCCCCGCTGGCCGTGCCCCCCCCCTGGAGGTGATGCCAACTTGGTTCCCTGTCATGGCGGTCCCGGGCCACCTGCCTCACACCTCCACTCTGTGGCTTGTTTTCCCCCGGCCTCTGAGAAGGTAAGGTCCTGGTTTTGTGCCCTAGCCCGGCATACAGTAGGTGCTCAGCCAGTGCTGGGCCCCCTCCCTGTGTCGTGAGCATTGTGTGAAGAAGCCAACGCAGCGGGGACTCTGGAGTGGCCAGCCCTGCTCCTTGATGACCGCAGGCACCCAGAGAGGAAAACCCTTGGTGGTGGGGGACGGACGGGCGGGGGCCGCACAGCCAGAGGGAACACCCTGGGGTACAGTGGCAGGTCAAGAAGCTGACCCGGGGCGGAGACCTGAGGGCACCTCAGCAGCCCTGGGGTCGTCCTGGGGACCCTGGGGCCACCAGAGCCTGGCAGACTGCATTGGAGCTGGATGGGCTGGAGGGGGCTTTGTGCTGGCTGTCGGAGCAGGGTGGGTCGGGTTGGGCTCCGAGTGGCCTGCTGGAGCGGGGCGGCTCTGGGCTCCCCGCTGGCCCTCACAGCGCACACTTGTGAAATCCCTGTGCATGTGGCTTCTGGAAGGTCCGTGCACTGGAGTCGGGCCTCCAAGATGGGAGGAGGGGTCCAGGCCAGGGACGGGGCAAATGGTCAGGGTCCCCTGTGGCTGGGGCCTCCCGGTGTGAGACTTGCCCCTGCTATAGGAAGAGGAGGCTGGGGCTCCTGTGGCTCGCGGCCTGGGACGCGCTGCCCCCTTCTCCCACCAGCCTCACCCTCCCTTCCGCTTACTCCCCATGGCTGGTATGGGGTTTGGTCCACAGCGTCTGTCACGGTGTTGGCAGCGTGGCGGCCATGCTGCTCTGCCCAGGACTCCTGACGAGACCTCTTGATCTTGTTTATTGTGTTCGTTCTGACAGATTTTTTTGTTTTCCATTTTTGAAACATACGCAACAGGAAGAACTTGAAGTACTGGGCTGGACCTGAAATGAAAATGTCCTGATAGTTACAGCCTGCGTCTGAGCAACTCCTTCGGGGACTCCGGGGCTGTGCTGTGCCGAGCCTGGGACGGAGCTTTGCTAAAAGAGCTTTGCTAATGAGGGGCTGTCGCTCAGAGGCAGACGCACCCAGGCACAGAGCACAGCCTCACCTGTCCTGGCCAGACGCCCTTCTTCAGGCCGGCTCCACCCCCTTCCCTCCACGGTGGTGAGGAGCCTCTTCCTGCCCCAGAGAGGATGGCCTGCCACCCGAGCTTGTCCGTGCCTTGTCGGCGGGCCACGCTCCGGTTAAGGTAAGGACACCTGGCTGGCTGGCCTGGGGCTCAGTGGTGGAGCACGTGTCTAGCCTGCATGTGTGGGAAGCCCTGTGTCCCACATCCAGCACTGAAAGAAG
Source organism: Pedetes capensis (assembly GCA_007922755.1). Taxonomy (NCBI): domain Eukaryota; kingdom Metazoa; phylum Chordata; class Mammalia; order Rodentia; family Pedetidae; genus Pedetes; species Pedetes capensis. Next base: position 26,889 of record VMDO01005822.1, on the reverse strand, counting down.
AGCAGAAGGAAAAAGAAAAACACCTTGAAGTGAGCAAGAAACTCCTTGGAGTGTGCTCTGGGCTTTTGCAAAGGGTAAATGCTGCCAGGCCACCGTGGGCCCTGGGGTCACCAGCGCCGGTCCCTGCTCCCCTTTGCAAAACACAGGGTGTGAGGTGACAAGCTTGAGGTGCCAGCCTGTCCTGTCTCCCTTTTGTCAAGAATTTGAGTGAACCTTGCGCTGAACTCCGGGATTGGGATGTTGCTCCGACGGTGTCTCATCCAACAGGAAGGCCTGAGCTGCCGGCACCCGGCAGCTCCTTAGAGCCCAGGGCAGAGCACCTGCTGCTGGCCAAGGCGCCGCTTCCTCCCTCCCTCTTCCTACTTTGGGCCAGTCTGACTGGGGTTTGAACTGTCTTGGCTGGTTGAAGGGTTGTTGTTGTTGTTAAGTGCCATTGAGTCGTGTCCGACTCATAGCGATCCTCATAGGGTTTTCAATGGCTGATTGCTTCGGAATTGGCTTGGGAGTGGATTGCCTCGTCCTTTTCTCATTTTTGCGGTGCTGGGAATCGAACTTGGGACCTCAGAGACTGCAGAGTGGCACTCTACCAACTGAGCTAAATCCCAGCCTGGTTGAAGGGTAGAAATGGCTTAAACTCACACTGAGAGCTTTGGGTGCCTGAGACGCCCTTTACAGGCGGTGGCATGTTGTCTATACAAAGCCTGGGGTGAGGCTGGCAGAGCCCCGTGGTAGGCCACTGCAGACTGAGTAGACAGAACAGAGCAATACCACGGCAGGAGTCATGGCCTGAGTGGGTGGCCCTGCCTCCTCAGGCCTGGTCTCAGGCAGGGATGCTGTGCAGTGTCCACACGAGGCCACACGAAATCCTAGCCCTGGCTGGGCCCAGGCTGAAGACCAAGCCAACGGAGCACACGCTCCCACACTGTGATGAGGACTCAGTGCCACCTGTCTTCTGGTGGCTGACCACCCAGGGGAGGTGGGACGGGCTTCCTGTCTCCACAGCCCCGAGGCCAGCCCCACGAAGGGTCATCTTTGGAGTGGGGCTGGCCAGGGCCTCCCAGCTGCACGTCCAAGGTCCTGCCTCCTGTGACCTGGGGACTGCTGAGCTTACAGTCCAGCCTTGGGGGCCTCTGGGAGGAGGTCTCCAAGCACCATCCGGGGCGCCGGCCCCCAGAACTTCAAGGTACCCAGCTGGAGGAACCCGGCTACTGGCCGGCTCCGTGGGGTGCTCTGCAGTCGCGCCATGGGGTCTGATTAAGAGGACTGCTTGTTTTGCTCCTACCATCCGGGGCGCCGGCCCCCAGAACTTCAAGGTACCCAGCTGGAGGAACCCGGCTACTGGCAGGCTCCATGGGGTGCTCTGCAGTCGCGTCATGGGGTCCAATTAAGAAGACTGCTTGTTTTGCTCCTCCTTCAAGCCCACCTGTGAAGGCAAAGACCCCCCCACGTCAGCATTCTCCTGGGACGCCAGCAGTGGCTTCTGTCACTTGCTGCTCCCGGACTTTAAATGGAGCTACAGCTGCCGTGTTTACCGCAGGAGGCTCTGCAGGGGATTGTGGGCCCCTCATGAAGGCTGGCGCGGCGCGGCAACTTCCTCCTACCTGTGTCTTAAAAAAGGCAAAGACCCCACGTCAGCATTCTCCTGGGACGCCAGCAATGGCCTCTGTCACTTGCTGCTCCTGGACTTTAAATCGAGCTGGATGGGATGATGGCTGCCGCTCGCGCCCTCATCCGCGGGAGGCTCTGCCCGGGATTGTGGGCCCCTCACAAAGGCCGGCCCTGGCACAGCAACTTCTTCCTACCTGTGGCTTAGAAAATGACCTTAACGCACTGTGGCCTTCAGCTTGGGTCTGCCCACGCGCTCCCAGAACCCTGCATGTGCCATGCCGTGGGTCGGACTGTGTCTCCGAGGAGATGTGCCGAGCCTCTGGTACCTGAGACTGTGGCCCTATGTGGAGGAATGGGCTCGGCAGCTGTCGTCAAGTTAAGGATCCTGGGGTGAGGTCATCCTGGATTAGGGTGGCTTTCAGTCCAGGGGCTTGTCCTTATGAGGGAAGGAGAGCGCTGTGGGGCTCTGGAAGATGGCGCAGACTGGGCGATGTGGCCATTAGCCCACTTGCAGGCACACCAGAGCCACGGAAGCCAGAGGGACAGAGGATGCTCCCCAGAGCCCTTGGAGGGAGCACAGTTCTGCCCATGCCACCGTTGCATGTTCCTGGCCTCCACGCCGACAGGGACTTTCTGTTGCTTTAACACACCCAGCCCATGGCCCTTTGGCAGCCCCATGACACCTCCACGGCCAGCCCAGCTGCCTCCATGACAGTGTGCATGGACTGGCAGCAGGAATGCACCTGTGACCACATCCTGGGACTTGCGCCATCCAGCCCGGGCTTGCTGCTGACCTCCTGCCATCCCCGCCTACCCACTGGCTGGAAGGAGAGTGGTTTTTGCCCTTTTCGCCCTTCCTCTTGCCCGGACCATCAGCAAGGAAACGGCTCAACCCTTTTGGCCCGGATCTTCGACCACCAACAAGGAAAGACCCCATTCTCGCCTGGACCATCGCTGAGCAAACAGCTTTCCTGCTATCTCGCCTGGATCTTTGGTGAGGAAAGAACGCTCTCCCGCCACGACCATCAACAAGGAAAGAACCCACTCTCCATCTAATCACCGACAAAGCAACAGCTGTCTCCTCGTGACCACCAAAACCTCCAACATGGGTGTTTGCCCCTGGAAGGCAAAAGCACCTGAGGCTTTTCCTTTCTCCCATCTCCACTGATGTCCCGAGGGCCACAGGAGTCCACACCCCTCACCTGAGGGTCCCGAGTGAATTGTGTTTAACATCTGTGTGCACCGCAGTGCTGTCCGTCCGAACATCTGGGCCAGACCTGGAGGTGTGCACCCCACATAGAAACACAGACAGCTGTTGCTTCGTTGTTGATCAGATGGAGAGCGGGTTCTTTCCTTGTTGATGGTCACAGCAGGGACAGCGTTCTTTCCTCACAGAAGGTCGGGGCGAGAGAGACCCTCTTTCTGCTCGCCAGAGTCCAGTGAGATGGACAGGAGGCTCTGCATAGGAGAGATGGGCTGGGGCTGGGGGCCACTGATGTCCTTCATACACAGTGCTGACTTTGCAGGCGGTTAATCATTGCCACCATAATTGATTCCAAGTGGCCACATTATTGGATATTTGGTTTCTTTAGCTTGTTCCACGTACAAATACCTTTGCACAAGGGCTTCTCACGTTGTGCTTCTGAGAAGAGAGTGCAGACACAAAGGGCCTCCTGGGAAGCTGCTTTCCAGGAAGATGAGCTTGATTCCTCCAGGATTTCCTGTGATTAAGAACCCTGTGCAATCATTATTTTACTATGCCTTGTTTGATTATTAATCAGAAAATTAAACCTCAGAGAAGTATAAATGACTGGAAGGAAACGTGATGTCACCTTCGCCTCCATCTTTCCCCTCATTCTTGGTTTTACAGAAACCAGCATTTCAGATATTTCCTTCCAAGGCTCCACCCCTTCTTCCCTTTCCAGAGGCTCAGTGTGCCCACGCTGCCCCTGAGTGGCCGGCACTGACTCTCACCGCCGTGTGAATGCTGTGTTGATATTTATCACACGGGTGTGTGGCACCATGCTCTCCTGTGGTTCCTGGAACCACTGTTTTGACTCACGTGGTTGTGGCCTGTAGCGGCGGTTCATGGTGCTGTAGCCCGGACAGGCCAGCCTCGGTGGTTTTCTGTTGGATGATGGATGTGTTGGATGTATTTCTCAGTGGCACACAAAGATGGAGTAAATGTCCTGTGCATCTCATGGACCCTCATCTTCAAGGGCTCTTTGGGCAGTGACCCCAGTTGTTGCAGATTCTGATGGTGCAGGGTTGGAGGAGGGCATTTCCCAGGTGACACGGTTGCTGTTGATGCCTGGACCCCCCTTCGCCTTGAGAGCTCCAAGGCATCTGCCTGGGAGCTGGGTTACAAGGCCAGTCCTGAGCATGAGGTCAGTGGACCTTGCTGTGGATGGCCTCTCCAACCAGCCTCAAGAGACAAGTCCCAGTTCACCAATTCTCTACCATGACTGCCACACTCTAAGTCTTCCAAATTTGTGTCTCTTTGAAGTTTGATTTTGAGTTTTCAGATTCACAGACAGGCTGAACCCTTTACTTTATGATTAAAAAAAAATTTCAGCTACAGATGTCTCCTCCTCTGTGATTTGCCTATTTATGTGGCCAGACTTTACATTTGTTTTCTCTTACTGATTTATTTGTAGGAATTCTACATATATCTGGGTATGAATCCTTTTAACATTGTGTGTATTGAAAAACTTCTCCTTGTCAAGAACTTGTTTTTTAAAGTCGATGATGTGGCAGTTTGTTATAAAATTGTTCGCATACAGGTAGAACTGTGTGCATTGAATCATAGGCTGTATGGTTTTCTTGTGAGTTGATCAAAGAAATTCATCTTTATTCCATGAACAAAAAGATATTCTTTATAGTTTCTTAATCACTAGATTAAAAGATTTTAATATGCAGAGTTTTGTCTTGTGTGTGGCGTACGTTGGAATCCACTTTTTTATTGTATAGCTGGGGGAGAAAATTGCCTCTAAAACTGTCCTCCACACCTCCAGGCTCCAGGCCACCAGCTGAGTGAGAGGTGGTGCTGTGCTCAGGCTCTTTACTTGATTCCAATCACCTTGATTAAAGGCTGCTTTTTCCTACTGATTTGCTCAGTAATTCTAATAATTTGAGTTGTGCATGTGGATAATTATATTACCCCCAAACAGCAATATTTCTCTTTTAAATAATTGTATACCTCGGAGATCTTTCGCTTTTCCTATCGATCAGCTATTGTGCCTGGCAGACACTCACTGATGGAGGAGGCAGTGGGCAACTTTGTCCTCTTTTGGCTTGGTGGGAATTCTAAAATTTCCAGCTGGGTACAGTGGTGCACACCTGTAATCCCAGTGGCTTGGGAGGTGGAGCCAGGAGGATCACAAGTTCGAGACCAGAGGAAGTCTTCGTAACTTAGCGAGACCCTGTCTCAAAAAGTAAAGAAAAAAATAAAAAAGGGCTGGGGGCCCAGCTCAGGGGTCCAACACTTGCAAAGCATGCAGGCGTCAGGCCCTGGGTTCAACCCCCAATACCACACACACACACACACACACACACACACACACACAAAAAAGAATTCTAAAATTTCCCTACTAGGCAAGCAATTTGGTTTTCAGTAGCTACACCACGTGTCGGTTAAGACCCCCTCTCTGCTTCGTCTGCTGGAGTGTTCTCCCAATTAGTGGGCACTGCACATTGTTTATGCCCTGCTCCTGTCTGTGGAGAAGATGGCCCACCTTCCCTCTTCCCTCTTCCATTCCACAAGGTGCTGAGGTACAGGGTAGATTTTCTGGTGGTGCACCATGCCATACTTCCTGGGACAAAGTTTTCTTGGTCATGACTTTGAAAACGGTACTATTCCAATTTTTTATGTGCTTGTGTTGTTGTTGTTAGGTGCCATCAAGTTGGTGTCTGACTCATAGCGACCCTCATAGGGTTTTCAATGGCTCACTGTTTCGGGATTGCCTTGGGAGTGGATTGCCATTCCTTCTCCCATTTTGCAGTGCTGGGAATCGAACTCAGGACCTCAGAGACTGCAGAGCAGCACTGTACCAACTGAGCTAAATCCCAGCCCTTATGTGCTTGTAGATTATTTAATTTGCTAACAATTGATCCAGTTATTTTTCCAACCCTGGGTGCCCTTCTCTCCTAGTGAGAAACTCCCACAGTTTTCCTTTGCTTCTGTTTACTTTACATATTGCTTGCTCTGTCCTCTTTTACGGTTGCTGGTTTATCTTTGACTTTCAGACTTTGTCCCTTATGTGCCTGGAATTCATTTTATTATTATTTATCTTGCTTGAGGTTTGTTGAATTCCTTGTTTACGTCAGTAACATTTCCCACCAAATTTTGGAGGCTCTTGGTCATTCTATTCATTTGACCAGTATATGTATCTGTGCCTTTCTCTCTCTCCCCTCCTTCTGGAATTCCAAACATACACGTTAGGTCCCTTGATACTGTCGCTCTGACACTGCCCACACAAGGCGGTCAGCTTCTGTTGCTTGGCTCTCGCGTTGGGGTTGCCCTTGGTTAAAATAGCTCAGACTTGTGGTCCTTTCTCTCAGTCAAGGCTTCTCTCTGGCCTTGCTTGCTGTCTCCTGACCCCTGGAGGTCTCCTGTGTGTGCAGCACAGCTACAAGCAGAGGACAGAGACCCCTTGGCATCGCACCTCGCTCTTGGAGGTCGTATGCTGTGTGGCTTCTGCTTCATAATCCCAGCTCTCCCTTTCAGGGCACTAATCCCAGACACTTTCAGCCAGCAAGGCTGTGCTGTTCCCCCATTTACAGCAGACAGCAGCAGGAGTCAGGAGTGCCCTTGGTCCAGGAAGCCATTGGCCATGAGCCTTCCAGCGGGAGTTTGCTGCAGTCCAATCCTCCCGTGCCCGCTGTGCATGTCTTTTACTAGCTTTATCTGTTTGTTTCTTCCAGTTTTTATGATTGTTACTTATGAGGGGAGCCATGCACCCTGCCACCTCTCTGCCGTTATTTCACATAGCCTCAACTTTATGTTTTGATATGGTCAGGTAGGTCCTGCCCCATTAGTGTTTGTCAAAGCGTTCTCAACACTTTTACTACGTATTTTTCTGGTTCAGTTTTGTTCTAGCAGCTTCAGATCAGAGGCACCGTGTCCACCCTACTTCAGATGCTCAGGGCCATAAGTGTCCGCCTTACTCTCCCTGGAAAGTTGCTTGTGCAGCAGAAGTTTGTAGGTTTTCCCCTTTGCGGCCCACGGAATGCCTTTGATTCAGAGGACTGGGCTTCTCCAGCGAGGTGGATAATGCAGTTCTGCCTTCCAGAAAATCAGTGGGGAAAAGACAATTTGCATTGGGCTTTGTTTAATTTATCCTTGAGCCGAGCGTTCTGAGTACATTTCCCATCACATTATCTGAGACAACTCCAAAGATCCTCATTCTGGGATCAATTTTATCCCAGAGTGGCATCCACTTAACACCGAGAGCCCCGCGCTTTTAGCTGAACAAAGGTCAAACAATCAGGCGTCTGGACGGACAGCTCATTTATCATGTGGAGACAAACGTGCTGAGCGCTGGTCTTCAGCCCTGGACGAGGGGCTGCGCAGAGAAAGGTTAATGGATGCAAAGAGCCAGCTTCGTCTCAACAGCAGGGGATGATGCCTTAGAGCAGACGTTTCCATTTTTATTCGGTTTGGTGGATGGGTATCTGTGATTTTCAGTTCTAATCGCTCCACTTAGGATGATCAACTGGGAAAAAGTGCCTTGCGGGCGTCAAGACTGCCCTTCGCAAGAAATCTTTGACTGTCTGCAAGAGTGTGGCAAGTGTCCTGGTGGAAGCAAGGATGGCCAATTAGCCATCGCAGATCCCTTTCCGGAAGGGCCCAGAGAATCCTGTGCATTTTAACTTAATTAGCACGTGGCTCTCATGGGGTGGAGGGCAGAATGTGGCAGGCCTCCTCCCTGCTGCATCAGGAGCAATGCTGGCTTCACCCTGTCTGGCCAGCTAAGCACCTGTTGCTCTGCCGTTGAGCCCTCTAATGCTGGGACCTGTAGCACCAGGTGACACTGGGGCCATGGCCTCTGTGTGGGGAGTGGGGCGTTGGCTCTGTGGAGGGTCCAGACCCCTGCACACTGCACAGGGCAGCCCCTCCCACTCCAGGTATGTGGGCTGTGAACTTAAGGGGCTGGGCTGTTCCTGCCTCCACTGCAGCCCCTGCTGGCTCAGTCAGGTGAAGTCTGGGGCCTGGGCACCTGCAAGGACTCGGGGTGTGACGGGGAGGCCCCAGGTGGGCCTTCCCTGGAGGCCCTGGTTTTCTGAGAAATCTGTGGCCACTCCTGGCATGGGGGGTCATCCAGCTTCTCCTTGACAAGCTGTCAGTGAGGGCTGTCCCTGGCTGAGCCAGACCCTGGCCTGTGGCTTCATCGTGGCAACTGCCGCGATGCGGTGCAAGTGCGGTGGCTTTACCAGGAAACAATGCTGGGGGCAGAAGAGGGAAAATGCAGGAGGTGCCCCTAAGCTGACCCTGGTCCCTGGGGCTGGGCGGGGGCCTGGGAGTGACGCTGGCCAGAGGCAGGGACTCGAGGTGGAGGACCCTGGGCTCTGGGCCACGCCGGTGGGGACATGTGGACGGCAGCATGTGGCTCCCCAGTCCTGCCGGAGAAGACACTGCTATGTGGACAGCTCCATCCTTCCATTTCTCTGGCTTTTCTGTTTAAAAAGGAAACCTGAGATTAATTAGGCTTCTCACTGGCTACCCAGTAAAAGGGGAACAGATGGTCGCAGCATGGAAGACAGACGGCTCTCGGACAGAAGGAAGTTTATTCCTCATTATTACACCATCCAGACTTTCAGAGCACCCCAGGGAGATAAGCCTGCAGTGCGGGGGACGTCCCTGGGGCTGTCTTGGGAAATCTAGCCAGCTGTGCCCCCCCCCGGCCCCCCTCCCCCTCCCCCCTGACATCAGGGCCTGTCGGGACCCACTGCGGCAGGCTGTTCTGGATGGGCACCAGCCTCTGCTGGTCCACAGACGGGGAGCCCAGACCTGCAGAGCCTGGCCTCAGGGACTCGCGTTCTGCTGGGCACGACCCTCAGCCCAGCTCCTGCTTCTGCTGCACAGAGGGTTGGGTGCTGGGGAAGGCTATGGAGAGGTCACTCCCTGGCTGTGGGGATGAGGAGGGCAGGCAGCCCTGCGATGGTGGCCCAGCCAGGCCCCCACAACAGCTCTGGACTCTGGAAGATTGCTCCCTCAGGCGGCAGGGTGCCGGCTGTGGGGCGCGCGCCTCCTGGTCTGGCCTGGATGTTCTGATGGGCAGCAGCACCACGCACACAGATATTAAACACGATTCACTCCGGACCCTCAGGTGAGGGGTGCGGACTCCTGTGGCCCTCAGGATGCCAGTGGAGATGGGAGAAAAGAAAAGCCTCGGGCGCTTTTGCCTTGCGGGGACAAACACAGCTCTTTATTTCCCTCTCCTTATCAGGGTGGAGAGAAAACCCAAAGCGTACAGCTTTAAGTGCTAGCAGCTCTTATACTGCCTCAAGGGCAGATGCTTCCATGTTGGTGGTCTTGGTAGAGAGTGAGTTCTTTCCTTGTTGATGGTTGCGGCGGGGAGAGCATTCTTTCCTCACCGAAGGTCCAGGTGAGAGAGCAGAGAGAGCTGTTTCCTCATCGGTGGTCTGGGTGAAGAAAGAGTCTTTCCTTGTTGGTGGTCGAAGGTCAGTGTGAAAAAGGGGAAAAAGGGCAAGCTGCCGCAGTGCTGCTCCTTATATAGTTCATCCATGGAATGGCCTGAGCCAATCAGCTTTGAGTCTAATTGTCCAGTCAGGTTCAGGGGATTTGTGAAGGGTTTTGTACAAATGTCCAACCAAATTGCTTTCATTTTCCCTAGATTTAGCCATTTTCCCAGTTTTGGGGTTTTTGCCAATTTCCTCCCAATTTCTCCCTATAGCCGGCCATCAGGAACGTCTTCCTTGAGGGCCTGGGGTGGGGATAAGGAGCTCTGGCCACTCTGGGGGTTGCAGGACACAGCTATGAGAGTCCCCTCTGGGCAGAGGCTGCATGGCCGAGTCTCGTGGACTGGCCTCTCGGGGCAGCTGTGGGGACGAAGCTGTCCCCACGTTGGGGACTGGGCTTGCTGACCATCAGAGGAAGGTCAAGCGGGGGCTGCGGAGCCTGGTCCCGGCCCTCGCCCGCTCAGGGCCGGTCCACACTGCCATTTCTTCCCTCAGGGGGTGACCCCAGAGTCATCTCCTGGCCGGTGCATCTGTCCTTGCTGAGTGGGCAGTATTGCATTGCCACTCAGTCCTTTCCTGGGACGCACCACAGGCGTGAGGGGTTGACTGCTGGCCCCATGCCCCCCCCATCTCCAGGGCCCCCTCGTCCCAGCTGGCAGCTCCACAGCAGCCCCGGCAGTGCCTGGCTCCTGCCCCTGGCTCATTGGCACAGGGACTCCGGGGCAGGACCGTGGAACTGGGCCATGTGCCACCCCCAGTGATGTTGGAGGACCACGGACTGCCACTTGCCCCTGTACTGCCCCTTACTCCTCATCTCATTTTCTTCCTTTTCTGCCTGTCACACTACAGAGAGCCTGGTGTCCCTTGTAGCAGATGTCACCTGCCACCCCAGGACCACCTCAGGGACCCATTGTGTCCTGTGCCTGTGTCCTGCTCCCCGGACATGGCCAGGTGTCTCCCCATCTCTGGCACTCAGGAGCTGGGAGCACAGAGTGGAGGTTGGGAGGGGAGAGGAACAGGCAGTGGGGAAGAAAGTGACATCCAGCCACGGCGAGTTCCTTGTCTCTGGGGGCAGAGTGTGAGGGGTGCTGGCCACATGAGGCTGTGTGCAGTGGGGCCGGGATCTGGAGGGTCCCCGGCTTCAGGCTCTGTACAAGGCCCAGGACCCTGGGCAGCAGCTGGTTCTCAGTGCTGGGGACGCCACACTGCTGTCCCTTGGACATCTGTGCTGGTCCCTGGCAGGGCAAGGACTCTGGCCAGTGCCAGCCTTCGCAGCCATGGCTCAGCACCGAGGGGACCTGCTGTTGGGTAAGTAGCGCCCTCTCCAGCCAGGCTGGGTGCCCAGCACCGCTGGGGCTCCCAGGCATGCAATTTCACAGGCAGAGTCAAGGGAGGCTCTCTGGGGTTAGATCTAACTCGCCCAGAATGTGCTCAAATGTGAGGCCGGAAAGGTCTCCCTCCATGAGCCTCGGGTTTCTGCTCTGCTTTTAGCAGGAGCTCAGGCCCCTCGTTTTACCCTCCCCTTTAACTTCAGACCAGAATCTGTGAACAGGACCTGGTAGGACTGAATACTGGATAAACAGGGTCGAGGAATAAAGGGTGAGTGACGGCTGAGTGGTGCCCTGGGGCCTCAGATGCAGGCATTTGGGAAAGGTCTTCTCAGATGTCACCAATTAGGTTGAAATGAGGTCGTACTGGGGCCCACCCCAGCCCAGTGGCTGATGTCCTCAGAAGAGCAGAGCCAGGCACAGAGGGTAGGTGGCTGTGTGCCCATGGAGGGGCAGTCCTGGAAGCCTGGTGTGTATCTTACACCCCGATCCCAGATCCAGATAGCCCTATTCCAAGGGTTTGGTGGTCACACTCACCCAAGGCTGCTGCATCCATAGCACAGAACTAGAATGTCACTCACACAAAAGGTGTCACTGAGCTGGAATGGCAGCTGCAGTGCCTCCTACCCAGGCTGTGACCCTCACCTCAAACCGGGTGTTTCCAGGGATTGTGATATCCATTTCATGTTCCAGGGGAGGAACAAGTTACATATCTTAGCCCACACTAAAATGAAAAGATATGCATAAAAGAGCTGACCACATAAAAAACCCATGATGCTCTGAGAAGGGGAGAATATTTGTGTAGTGTTGACCCGGGAAGGCGTCCCCTGCGAGACCTTACCCCATGCTCCTCAAGAAGAAAACGAACGTATGTGAACATGCCAAAGCAGCAAGCAAAAGGTCTGTGTGGAGAACAGCATCAAAATGAAAACGAAGGGGCTGGGGGTGTAGCCCAGTGGTGGGACATTGCCTACTACGTGCGAGGGCCTGGGTTACAGCTCCAGCATGGAAACAAACAGACCAACAAACAGAAAACAGGAAAACAGAAAAGGAACAGGGCAGGGAGGGAATTTACAACGTGTACAATAAACAGCTCACTTCCAGATTTTAGGAGGCAATCGTAGTGTATGAAATAGTAATAGTAATAACAATAATTGATGGAAATGCAATATAAGACAGATCGTACAAGACATACAAATGAGGGAAAACAGGAAAATGAGGCTCAATTGTACTGGTGTTCAGGATGTGGAAATTAACCATGGAATTTGTTTGGCTATCACTTGTGGGTTGGGGACCTGGTGTTGGAGGAGGGGGGAGGAGGTTGATTCCCACAGGTCAAGAGCACAGGGTGCAGGTTAGGGGCAAACCTGGAAGCTTATTCCCAATAGTATTGTTAATGTGTTAAGATAGAATATGCATGGACAAAACTAAGAGGAAACTTAAGTAAAAAGGGCCACAAAAACATAAAGAATATAATCCAATGATGTTAAAATCAAGTCTCGGAATATGTTGCTGTTCTTTATTGTTGTTAGGTGCCATCGAATTGGGTCTGACTCATAGCGACCCTATGTACAATAGAATGAAACACTCCACGACATGGCCACACACATGACCCACCACTCTCTCAGACATGATGTCCTTCTCCAGGGCTTGGTCCCTCCTGACTACATGTCCAAAATATGTAAGACGCAGTCTAGCCATCCTTGCTTCCAAGGAGCACTCTGGTTGCACTTCTCCTAGGACAGATTTGTTGGTTCTTTTGGCAGTCCATGGTATATTCAATAGATGTCTCCAGCAACATAATTCAAAAGCATCAATTTTTCTCCTGTCTTTCTTATTCATTGTTCAGGTTTCAAATCATATGATGCAACTGAAAATACCATGGCCTGAGTCAGGTGCACCTGTTTCTTCAATGTGACATCTTAATTTTCAACACTTTAAAGAGGTCTTTTGCAACAACTTTTCCCAAAGCAGTGTGCCTTTTGATTTCTTGACTGCTGCTTCTGTGGGTATCAATTGTAGAATCAAGTAAAGCAAGATTTTGGACAACCTCAACCTTTGCTCCCTGTATCATGAAGCTGCTTACTGATCTAGTTGTAAGGGTTTTCATTGTCTTGATGTTGAAATGCAATCCATACCGAAGGCTTTGTTTTTTGATCTTCATCAGTAAATGTTTCAAATTCTCTGCACTTTCAGCAAGCAGAGTTGTGTCATCTGCTTAATACAGGTTGTTAATGAGTCTTCCTCCAATCCTGATGTGGTGTTCTTCATAAAGTCTGGCTTCTCAAATTACTTCCTCAGCATAGAGATTGAAGATGTGTGGTGAAAGGATGAAACCCTGACATACAGCTTTTTTGACCTTAAATCAGGCAGTGTTTCCTTGTTCTGTTCAAATGACTGCCTTTTGATTCATGTACAGATTCCTCATGAATACAATTAAGTGGTCTGGTCTTCCTGTTCTTCACAATGTTATCCATAATTAGTTATGATCCACATAGTCAAAAGCTGTTGCGTAGTCGATAAAACATAGATAGACATTTTTCTGGTATTCTCTGCATTCAGTTAAAATCCATCTGACATCAGCAATAATGTCCCTGGTTCCATACCCTCTTCTGAATCTAGCTTGATTTTCTGGTAGTTCCCTGTCTATATACTGCTGCAGTCACTTTTGAATAATCTTTAGTAAAATTTTGCTTGCATGTGATATTTATGATATAATTTGATGGGTTGGATCCTCTTTTTTGGGAATAGGCACAAATACGGATCTCTTCCAGTCAGTTGGCCAGATAGCTGTTTTTCAGATCTCTTGGCATAAACATGTTAGCACCTCCAATGCTGCATCTATTGTTGAAACATCTCTATTGGTATTCCACCAATTCCTAGAGACTTGTGCTTCATCAGTTCCTTCAAGGCAGCTTCTACTTCTTCCTTCAGGACCATTGGTTCCTGATCATATGCAGCCTCTTGAAATGGTTGTCTACCCAACAAATCTTTTTGTTATAATGATTCTGTATTCCTTCCATCTTCTTTTGATATTTCCTGCATTGTTTAATATTTTCCCTGTAGAATCCTGCATTATTGCCACTGGAGGCTTGAATATTTTCTTCAATTCTTTAAGCTTGAGAAAAACAGAACATGTTCTTACCTTTTGGTTTTCTATCTCCAGCTTTTTGCACATGTCATTATAATAGTTGATTTTGTCTTCTCAAGTTGCCCTTTGAAATCTGGTGTTTAGTTCCTTATCTTCATCATGTCTTCCCTTTACTTTAGCTGCTCAGCGTTCAAGGGAAAGTTTCAGAGTCTCCTTTGACATGTAATTTGGTCTTTTCTTTTTTCCTGTCTTTTTAATAACCTTTTGCTTTCCTCATGAATGATGTCTTTGATGTCATGCCACAACTCCTCTGGTCTTCTATCATTAGGTCTAATGCATTAAACCCATTCTTGAGGTGGTCTCTGAACTCAGGTGGGATATGCTCAAGGTCATATCTTGGCTTTCATACACTTGTTCTAATTTTCTTCAATTTCAGTTTGAACCTGTATATGGGCAGTTGATGGTGTGATCCATATTCAGCACTTGGTCTCGTTCTGACTTTTGATATTGAGCTTTTCCATTGTCTCTTGTATGTGTGTGCAAATACAAATGTGTGCTTCATGTTTGTTTGCGTTTGTGTGTACTTAGGTAAGATTGTGTGTTCTCATGGTTTGTCTGTGTGTGTGAAATTGTGTTTGTGTTCTTTTGTGTTTGTGCTTTTGTGAGTGTTTTGGGTTTGTGTGTTTAGTGTGGGTTCATTCCTGTGTTTTGTGCTCTCTGTGTGTTTTGTGTTTATATTTTTGTGTTGTGCTTGGATTTGTGTTTGCGTGTGTTTCCATATGTTTTGTATTTGTGTATATTTTTGTGCTTTTGTATGTGTCTGTGTGTCTGTGTGTGTGTGGCTTGGATATAATACCAGTGCCTCCCCTAGGCTTGTGTCCAACCAGACTGTGGATGTCTGAGCTTGGAGTCTCGAAAGAAATTCTTGTGGCCTCACTGTGGGGACATGTCCATCAGCCTGGGTCCATGACGCAGGTGCCTGGGCTATAGCTTGCACACATTATGGAATTTCATGGCTGGATGGAGGCCCTGCGTGCAGCACCTGGAGGCCCCGTCTCAGAATGTGGGCCTCTGGCACAAAACATTGGGCACAACCAGCAAGTCATAGGAGATACTCAGTGTGGTGGCATTTAACAACATGCAGACCTAGATCATTTTGGGGGGATATAGACATGAAGTGAAATCCAGCCTCTGGGAGTGTCTTAGTTTACCAGAGTCCCCAGTATTGAAATGTGGGGAACCTTTAGTTCCTGAGCTGTGATACCAACACAGATGCTCATTTTATCACGTTTTAAACTTGTTTATGTGTTTTGGGTGTTATTTTATTTGTGATATAAAAATGTTTAAGCACCCTATATTTATGGAGTTTGTTCCATGACTGGCAAGTGGGCCCTCAGCCCCTGCCTCTTGCTCTGCATGAAACACTGGTCCATGGTAGCCGGCTTCATGATGCACCCAAACCCCACCCGAGACAGAGACCCTCTGACCTTGGAATTAACAACAACATGATGAAGGACTGAGTGGGGGTCAGGCTGTCGGGTGGGACAGCATCAGCCTCTCCTTGCCTACATACGGAGGCACCTCCTTGCCTGCAGGGTCCCCAGAGTCGCCCACTGCCCAGACGCCAGCAGCCCCTGCTCAGACCTGGGACCTGGTGGATCTTGGGAACCTCATGGCTCCGGGAAGAGGCTCCGGTGTCCTGTCCCCCTGTTACTGGGGATTCTCCAAGAGTGAGAGGGGCAGTTCCTGAACACAGGCAGCAAAACCCTGGTCCTTGTATTCGGCATATAAAGGAAGTTATACCTGATACAGAAATTATCGTAGAGAATGGAATAGGTTTATTAAGGATAGTCCACCACTAAGGAATCATTACAGGGAACACTGAGGCACCTGGAGAAGCTTAGGTCGATCTGCAGAGGAACTTGGAGAAACCTGTGCTCCCTGTGTGGCTGGGCATAAGGACGTTTCTATTCCCCAGGGGGAGCTGGGGTTTAGCTCAGTTGGTAGAGTGCTGCTCAGTGTAACCAGAGTGCTCCTTGGAAGCAAGGATGGCTAGACTGTGTCTTATGTATTTTGGACATGTAGTCAGAAGGGCCCAGTCCCTGAAGAAGGACATCATGTTTGGAAGAGTGGCAGGTCAACTAAAAAAGGAAGACTCTCAAGTAGATAGATTGACACAGTGTCTGCAACAATGGGCTGAAACATAAGTAAGATGGTGTGCCTGGCACAGAATCGAGGAGTGTTTCGTTCTGCTGTACATAGGGTCGCTGTGAGTCAGACTCAACGGCACCTAACAACAACAACAACAAATTCCCCAGGGGAAGGTAGAGAAGTCAGTGAGTACAGGAGAGCCAAGCAGGCTTTTAGAAGGAAAGTGCCTTGGATAGGCAGAGAAGATGGTGGGCTGAGAGAAGGGAGAGACAAGCACACCGCCACTGGAGAGAGGAGAGAGGAGCAGAGAGAGAGGGAGAGAGAGGACTTGTGGAAGGCGAGAGGAAGAAGAGTGGGCACAGGTTCTCTAACTTCATTCAAACTAGGGCATGCCCACGTCACCTCTAAATGATGAACCCCCAAATATGTTACAATGAATATATCTCCCTTCACCCCATTTGGTTCTCAGGAGGGCTGATCGCTGATGATGGGTAAGATCTCTCCTAAGCAGAGGGACAACCTAAGACAGGCACAGTCGTGGAGAGGCCAGCAGGTGTTACCTCTAAATGCTGCACCCCTAAATATGTTACAGTGAACTCATCTCCCTTCACCCTGTTTGGCTCTCAGGAGGGCTGATTGCTGATGACGGGTAAGATCTCTCATAAGCAGAGGGACAACCTAAGATAGGCACAGTCGTGGAGAAGCCATCAGGAGAGGCAGGGCCGCCTGGAAAGGCCAAAATCCTCACCTGTTCACTGTGTCCTTTGTTAAACATTACAAAGGCTTGCCGGTGCATGCAGTAAAACGAGTTTCCGAAAACACTAACTGATGTCCTGGTTCCTGGAAGTGGCTTATTGATTATCTCTTGGGATTTAGAAGCTAGGACGGAGAGTCTCCCCTGCCCTAATCTTACTTCCGATTGTTAAGAGGAAGAGATTAGAGAAACAATGACCAGGTTAAAAAAGTTCACAAATTTTTTTCTTTTCTGTAATTTGTTACTAAGAAATAAAGTTTAGATATAAGGAGGCTCGGAGAGAGCCTTAGCAGCTCTTGGCCGAAGCTCAGGAACATTCTTGGCTATCCGTCTCTTTAATTTATCACGTCACACTCAGTGTGACGTCAGCTCTGTACGCCTCGTATGACGTGGGGTGAGGGCCTGGGTAGGGTGTGGGTCCTCCCAGAGTCCTCAGAGATGCACGTGGCTTCGTTGTGGCGGAAGGGCAGGAGCTGTTTCCAGCCCCGTTTCCTCCCTGTGCCAGCGGTGCCTGAGCTGTCCTGCCTGCCAGCTCAACTGTGCAGAACCGCGAAGGGCGGCCTGCCACGCCTTGCTCCCAGCTCTTCGACCTGCTCAAGGATTAATCAGGGGGCCTGCGGCTGTGGGGTGCAGTGGCGGTGCTGATGTAATTCACGGACTCCTTGTTTTTCTCGCATGGGATGTGGTCTGCGCATGCGTTTCCGGGGAGCCTCCGTCTCTCACGCACAAGTGGGGCCTCGTTCTGGGGGTCACTGGGGCTGCTCGGGCCTTCAGCCAGCTTCTCGCGGGACTGACAAGCATGAGCCCACCAGGATGCTGGTGCTGGGGATGAGGCTGCGGGATCCCCCTGCTGCGTCCCCCACCCTGTGGGACTGGGGCTCCCCGCTGCCCGGGGTCCTCATGGTGCCAACAATGGAACCCAGTGGCAACCGGTGCAGAAAGGAGATTAATTAGGGCTTTGTGTGGCTCGTGGGAGTAGCGCGGAGGCTGAAGAACCCTGGAAAGGTGGGAGGGGCTGGTGACAGCCAGCCAGCACCGCCCTCCCCACAGCCCCCATGCCTGCTCCTCTCCATTGGGCCCTGAAGCGGGGCTCCTGGGCTGCGCTTCCCCCCAGATCTCCGCTCCAGCTCTGCCCAGCCACTTCTGTGATTTCTGGGGGTGCAAAGCTTTCTCCTGCCTACAGCAGATTCAGGGTCTTGCTGGGACCTCCTGCTTGGCCAAATCCATGTCCCCTGCTAGTCGCAGAGAGGCCACAGGGCTTCAAGAGGGACTGGGGTCCCAGGTGGAGTCTCTGAGGTTCGGGTGGCTTTGGAGGAGGGGCAGGGCTCTGTCTGCACTTGTGAGTCCCCCCGTGATGTAAGGACAGATGCTAGCAGGAGGGAGAGGATGTCAGGAAGCTCCCCAAGGCTGTCACTCCCGGAGGCGCACCACCTGGGGCTGGGAGGAGAGGCCTGCTCCGGGGCTGGTGTCAGCCCCTGTCTCTCCCAATGTGTGCTCCAGCTGGGGCCAGCGGCTGGTCCTCCTCCACAGACAGAAGTCCGGGTGTCACTGCCGTGTGGCCCTTTCCACCACACTGTGGGCTCATGCTTCTGTGTCATCCTGCTGAGTCAGGCTGCTTTCGTGAGGCAATCGGTGTCGGACATCAGTGCCGCCTCCTTCCCCAGGCTCACTGTGTACTGAAGACCGGGTGGAACAGGACAGACCACAGTGCCCCATCTAGGCTGGGACCCGGGGTCAAGGATACCTCAGTCATTTACCGAGGAGGGACAAAGGCCACATGGCCAGTGGTGTGTCCCTTGTGAGCCACCTACTCAGAGCTCCCCCATCCTTTTTTTTTTTTTTTTTTTTTTGTGGTACAGGGAGTTGAACCCAGGGCCTCGCGCCTGCATGCTCTGCAAGTGCTGGACCACTGAGCTGCACCCCCAGCCCATTTTTTTCCTTTCTGAGACAGGGTCTCACTAAATTACACAGACTGCTTCTGGTCTTGAACTTGAGATCCTCCCGCCTCTGCCTCCCAAGACCCTGGGATTATGGGATTATAGGCATGCGCCACCACACCTGGCAGCTCCTCCATCCTTATGCTTGGCTCCCCAGTCCCAAGGCAAATCTGCTGGGGCACCCCATGCGGCTGATCCCAAGCTCCGCCCTGTGCTTCTCGGGGTTCTCAAGAGGAGGCTTTGCGCTGGGAGGCGGTGAGGCCACCCCATCACCTTGTACCCAGTCTCCAGGTGGGGCCCCCCTGCCCTTGCCCCGTCACCCTGGATTTCTGGCTGAGAGACCCTGGGAGGTGTGCGTCTTGCTCCGTCTTGAGAGGCCCCTATAAGCAGGGTCTGGGGTCTGTTTCGGTCCCAGGCCGTGGCCTTTGGCGTGGTAGCCTGGGAAGCTGATGCAGCAGTGTGTGTGTCTCTGCTGCCGGCAGGCTTAGCCCACGTGGCCGGCACCCACTCCAGCCCTGAGGCTGGCAGAGTGGGCGCCCTGCTGCCAGGTGTTTGCAACAAGCCTCCTAGGGGAGCACGCACCGACGGGGGCTCCCGAGAGCCCCAGGAGGCCAAGAGGGAGGGTTTTAGATGGGCGTTTGCATGTTCTGCCTGGGAAAAAGAATCAAGGACCGCCTTCTTTTGAACAAATCGTTTTCGAAACCGTGGGTGTGTTTTATGCTTGAGTAACAAAGTGGGAAATTCCGACAGTGCAAACACAGACCCAAACGTTTACCAGAGATGGCGCGAGACCCGGAGCCTCCTGTGAGGGGGCTCAGTGCCCCGGCAGTGTGAACAGGGCTGTGGAGGGCCTGGGCAGGGGGCCGAGTGCTGGGGCGCACGGGGGTCTCCCATGGAAATGGGACCAGGGCCAGGTGAGGAGCCAGGGACACCTTCCGGAGCACGTGGAGAGGGAGGGCTGAGCCCCAGCCTTGACCACCTGAGGTTGCTGTCGTGTCCTACTCACTGCCAGGATTAGCCAGCCTGGGAGAGGACTCGGGATCCCAGGCAGGTCCCAGTCCCAGAGGAAGGAAGCTGAGGTTCCTGTGTCCTGGAGGTGCTGTGTCCCAGGGTCCCAGCAAACGTCTGCATGGGAGCAGAGCAGCAGAGTTCTGCCTCAGTTGCCTTCGATCGTGCTGGGAACCAGCCCCACACTCTGGTGTCATGGACCACCTGTCCCATGGAGTGCATTCAACCACCCACACGATTGTGTCTGAGGAGGGGGCCGAGGGCCCCTGTGGGGCTGTCCTGCCCCCTAGGGAGCCGACAGACCTCCCAGAGCCAGGCTGAGTCTTCACAGGGCCCTGGCAGCACTGTGCATGGGAGGCCGGGGTGGTCACTCGGGGCAGGGGCACAGAGACCTCCAGACTCCTTCTTAGGAGCACAGCCGCCACACAGTTTTAGGGAGGCCGAGGGGAGAATGCTGAGCCCACCTGAGCCCATGGGCCCCGGGATCACGAGTGTGGGGCCCACGTCCCTTGGCCATGAGTGTAGACCCTGCCTTTCTGATGTCCCCAGGCGTCTTGCAGGCCTAAGCTTTGTTTCTCATGGCCCTTGGGAGCAGCAGGGCGGGGGTGGGAAGCAGTTGGTACGAGGCGGCGGCATCTGGGCCACGGGTTCACCCAATCACATTTCTATGCCTGCAAACAGGGCCCGGGCAGCAGCCACTGTGGACACCGTGGACCCTGTGGACCCTGTGGACATGGTAGATGAGAGGTTGTGCTGAGACGCGGGGTCACAGTTAGGGTCACAGGCTGCAGCCTTTCACTGCAGAGGGCAGGAGGCCAGGAGCCCGGGTCTCACTTTGACCAAAGACCCATCTTGTCCTCGTGGCTGAGCGTGGCCCTCACAGCCCCTGCCCAGACTGTCTTGTGCTCAGGGCTGTCACGAGGGGTGATGAGGACCTGACGGCCGGGTCGTCCCTGGTGCTGCCGTGGGTGGTGGGTGCAGAGCATCCGGATGAGCCAGCGCCAAGGTCCAGTGCGAGACTGTGCCTGCCTCAGATGCCCCCAGGCCCCGAGGGGGTCCTCCTCATTTCTGGCACGTTTTCCCATCAGCTCTGGGGCCGACAGCTGGCAGGTGCTCCAGACTCCTGGAGGACAGGGCTGGCTGAGGTGTGGACGGCTGCCTGCCACCCTGCACCCAGGAATGAGGGCAGTGGACCTCAGCGGCCAGGTGCCCCAGCCTGAATAGTGACAGGAGGAGGAGGCTGACTAGACCCCATGGTCAGGTGTAACAGACAGCGCTACCGGATGGATCAGCCAGACGCGTCTTCCTCTACCTGAGATCCGAGCTGGGCAGAAGAGGACCAGGCTGGACAGGTGGCCTAGGAGATTCTGCTCCGGGGCTCCTCCCCCAGCCAGGCATGGCCACGGCTCATCCTGCCTGGACATGGCCTCTCCAGGCCAGGGCGGGGCCCCGCTGTGACCCTCAGATGCCTTGCCTGCCACGTGGGCCCCCAGTCCTGCATGGTCGGGAGCCAGGGCCTCTCTGCTCCTGGCTGGGCACAGCAGGCCCCACCCCCTGCCCAGGGACCTCAGCTGACTCCACCTCCTGCCTGGGCTCCTGACTTTGCCATGGGACCTCAGGTGGCCAGGAGCTCGAGGCCACAGGACAAGTTGCCCCTCTTAGCTACGGGCACCATCTGAACACCTCGCTCCCTGTGGCCAGCAGCAGCAGCACCTGCAAAAGCCCCAGCAGGGCCCTCCTGGACCGGGAGCAGGCAGCCTGGCCCCAGACCCATCTCAGTAAATGTCATGAGGACCCTCCTGTGGGACCCAAGAAGGGAAAGCCCCGACCCCACCCTCTCCAGGGCCGGTGTTGCCTCCTCCCCATGTGGACTTCTGGGGTGTAGCTTCCCCTCTGTATGCCTGGAGGGGCATTCGGGCCCAGCCTGCCACGTTGGCGCTCCACGTGTCCATTGCTCACTGCCCTCCACCGAGGGGCTGGGCTGGCCCAGGAGCGCTGCCCTTCCGTGGCCTTTGCCCACCATGGTGAGCGGCCCTGTGTGTTGGAGACGTGGCCTCTTTGCTCTGGGTCACCTTGCTGGCCTCCTGGTCATGTCTGGGCTGGCTGGGGCAGCAATGCCTGACAAGCAGACCACACCCCAGAGGCCACACCTGGAGGCAAGATTGAGTTCAGCCAGGGCCCCTGCATCCAGGACTGTCAGGCCACAGTGCGAGCCACACGCTGCTGTGGTAAAACTGTGGCCATAACCCTCCACAGGGCTGCGGGGGCTGTGGCTCACCAGGGACTCCAGAGCCATGTCTAAGGGGACACAGTGGCCTGTCTGGGCTCATGACTGTCCAGCAGGTGAGAGAAACCTGAAGGGTCCTGGCTTAGGTCACGCAGGGAGGGAGGCTGGGGTCCTGGGGCATGGCAGGGTTGGAAGTGATGGAGTTGAAGAGGGGGAGTAGGGGTGTCGATTCCAGGCCCCCAAGGCCACGCTCCGCCTCTGCCCAACATGGTGCCCTGGGCACTGGCCTCCCCTACCCCCTGGTCCTCTGCAGCTCCTGTCCGCCGTCTGTGGAGAAGACTGGAGGTAGCCTCATCACTGGCTGGCACTCCGTGACAGAGGCTTAGCTTGGTTTAATAAGCTCTTCTGGGTGTCTCTAAGTCCTATTAAAGGAATTGATCGCTTGTTCTTCCATCTATGGGAAGAGCTGGTGTGAGTCATTAGGATGCAACTGTCCAGTCAGGTGCACTGGCAGCGGCCGCCCCGCTTCGCAGGTGAGGCAGGAGGGCAAACAAAGCCGGTCTCATCTGGCGGCAGCCTGGGCTGCGGTTAAATGATTCATTCTTCGCCTGGACCGAAAGACACTTGATCCACCTTTTCAAGCCCGTCATCATCCAGCAATTCACACTAATGAATGGGATTACCGGGTGATAGAAGTTGGAGGGTCTGCGCTTGGTGAATGAGAATTGCAGGCACCGCGTGGCCCCGTCCACCTAAAGAGCACGCTCAGGAGAATTGGGAAAGAGTGAAAGCAGAGCGGTCGTGCATTCTCTTGGCCCCATGAGCTGACCTGGAGGTCTGGAAATGGAATGCCTTTCTCAGAATAACGTTGTTGTTGTTGTTAGGTGCTATTGAGTCGAGTCCGACTCATAGCGACCCTCATAGGGTTTTCAATGGCTGTTTCGAGATTGCCTTGGGAGTGGGTTGCCATGTCCTTCTCCCATTTTGCGGTGCTGGGAATCGAACTCGGGACCTCAGAGACTGCAGAGCAGTGCTATTCTCATTTTAATTCACTTTTGGCTTTCCTGAATGTTCAATTATCTACAGGGCTGTGAGACCCAGTCCCACCAGCAGGAGCTGCTCCGCTGTCCACCACGTGCAGTTGTGCGCCAGGCCCAGCCTCAGGCCACAGAGCCCAGCTTCCCCTCTTCGTGGCCACCACTTTGTAAAACCTGTCTTCGTGGTGACTGCCTGGATGAACTGGGAATTTGTGACCTGCACTTTGGAAATCCTAAAAGGTTACGGTTTTGATGCAGAAAATGAGGGAAATAACTCAGCAGGCTAAATCACATCTGGAAGGACTGGTGTTGACGGCAGAGAATCTGGCGTGTAGATACGCAATCCTACTCCTGGGTATCGTGACCAGAAGGCTTTGAGGTCAGTGTGTCCGAGAGACATCTGCACACCTACGTTCATTGTAACACCATTCACAGTAGCCAAGAAAGGGAAGCAACCTAGGTGACTGTCACGGGGAATGCGCAGAGAAGATGCGGTGTGTAAACGGAATGGAATATTAATCAGCTTAAGAAAAGAAGTGAATTCTGTCATTTGTGGCAACACAAGTCTGGAGGATGTGACACTAAGTGAAGTAACCCAGACACAGGCCAGTACTGACTGGCCCTACTCCCACATGGACTCTGAAACAGTTGGACCTTAGAAGCAGAGGGTGTGGTGGCTAGCAGTTGTAGGGTTGGGAAAGAGGTGATGTGGGTCAAAGGGTGAATGTTTCAGCTAGGAGGAATAAGTGGTAAGTATCCGAGATGAGGGGCCTCAGCTAGTGTGAGTCGGTCATTCCACATCGTGAACATACGTAACGAACCCATGAACATGTGCAATTATAATTGATCTATATTCAAGAAGATACAAAAGAAGAGAGTCTGAACGTTTAATCAACGGGACGAGGGACATCATTACTGATGTCAGATGGATATTAGCCGAAAGCAGAGAATACCAGGAAGGTATCTATGTTTTATCGACTATGCAAAAGCGTTTGACTGTGTGGACCATAACAAATTACGTATAACACTGCAAAGAATAAGAATACCAGAGCACTTAATTGTACTCATGAGGAATCAGTACATGGGCCAGGAGGCAGTCATTCAAACAGAACAAGGAAACACCGCCTGGTTTCAAGTTGAGAAAGAGGTGTGTCAGGGATGCATCCTTTCACCATACTTCTTCAATGTCTATGCCGAGCAAATAATCTGAGACCCTGGACTTTATGAAGAAGAACACAATATCATGATTGGAGGAAGACTCATTCACAGTCTGTGTTATGCAGACGACACAATTCTGCTTGCTGAAAGTGAAGAGGATTTGAAACATTTACCAATGAAAATCAATGAATACAGCCTTCTGTGTGGATTGTGCCTCAATATTAATAAAACAAAAATCCTTACAGCTAGGTCACTATGTAGCTTCATGACAAACAGAGAAAAGTTTGAGGTTGTGCATGATTTTGCTTTACTTGGTTCTACAATCAACACCCATGGAAACAGCAATCAAAAAAATCAAAAGACTCATTGCATTGGAAAAAGCTGTTGCAAAAGAACTCTGTAAAGTATTAAAAAGTAAAGATGTCACATTGAAGACACAGGTGCACCTGACTCATGCCATGGTATTTTCAGTCACATCATATGGTTGTGAAAGCTGGATATTGAACAAGGGAGACAGGAAAAGATTTGACGCTTTTGAATTATGGTGCTGGAGACAAATATTGACTATACCATGGACTGCCAAAAGAACCAACAAATCTGTCCAGAGGAAGTGCAGCCAGAGTGCTCCTTGGAAACAAGGATGACTAGACTGCATTTTACATATTTTGGACATGTAGTCAGGAGGGACCAATCCCTGGAGAAGGACATAATGTCTGGGAGAGTGGCAGGTCAATGAAAAAAGCAAGACCCTCAAGTAGATGGATTGACAGTGTCTGTAACAATGGGTTTAAACCTAAAAAAACTGTGTGCCTGGCAGACAATCAGTGAGTGTTTTGTTCTGTTGTACACAGAGTCACAAGAAGTCAGACCCAACTTGACAGCACCTAACAAGAACCACGACCACCACCACCACCACCACCACCACCACCATAGCAACGGTTTTGGGAGTGGGCTGCCAGGTCCTCCCTAATCTGTCTTAGTCTGGAAGCTCAGTTGAAACCTGTCCACCATGGGTGGCCCTGCTGGTATCTGAAATACTGGTGGCATAGCAGCACCACAGCAACACGCAAGCTGCCACAGCATGACAAGCTGACAGACGTAGGCGAGAAAAATTGATAGCAGGCTTTAATTTAAACATCAGGAACATTTCTTCATAAAACCTTGTTGAATCTGGTTTGGTCGTGTTGATTGCCCCGTCCTGTGACAAGATGCAGAGTGAGGTTTTGCTGTCCCTGGGGAATCATCATCCTCCCTTCTGGGGTCCCAACATTATGACCTTTCCACGTTCAGTGTCTTGAAATGCCCCCAAGGCCTCTTCCGATGTGCAGGTGTTCCGGCCTCCCTCCTCTGGATGTGTCCACCCTGTCCTTTCAGCCACAGTCCTCATGGATGTGGGTGGCCCCCTGGATTCATTCTCTGGCTGCGAATCTCTGTCCCCATCCCCTGCTACCTCTTCTCTAACTCCACGACACTTGGCGCCAACTTCACCTCCAGCATTTCTATTTGTTCTGATCTCCTCCTCATTTGTTCATCCATTTTTGCAAAATGTAACCTGAACTTGTTACCAGGAGACAAGGAGTCAACAGGAGTCCAGCTTTGCAGCCGACTGACAGGTGCCTGGAGCCCAATCTCAGACCAACCATAAAAGAAGCAACCTGACTGGTCACAGGTGAGGATGCCTGGGTCATCCATGCTGAGAGTGGTGGAGAAGAGCTGGGGCAGGTCTTTATGCTGTTATCAGGGATCAGGGGCCCTGGGCACTGGAATGCGACCCTTGCTGCTGGACTGAACTCAGGTGGGCACTGCCCCAATTCGATGCTCTCATTATTGGCTTAAGAGCATCCCCTGTCCTTACCTGGAGTGTGGGGCATCTTGGGCAAGGGAGACCAGGGTCTGTGTCCACAGGAAGGGGTGGCTGGCTGTCATAGCTTTCTGAGGCCCCCCACCTGGAGAGCGTTGTGAGGTGTGTGCCTCTGCGGGCAGGTGGACTTTCACGGAGGGCGAGGGCAGGTACTGAGGAGCTAATCATGATTCTAATGGGGCGCGGGCCTTCCAGGAAGCTTACAGCCATGGAAATGAGCTTTGTCATATATGGGCATTCTCACACTCTTGGTCAAAGAGAGAGACAAGCGGTCCAGCTGCTCCTGTGGAATTCCCCGTGGGCCTGAATGAGGCATTGCTTCTGGATTTCATCTGATTTGTGTTGAGTGGGTTTTAAGTGAGGTCTCTTCTGTTTGGTGGGGGCCCCCAGTAGCAGAAGTGTTGGGAGACTGAGGCAGAGTGGCCTGGGTGGAGGCCAAAGTCAGGTCCAGGTGTAGGAAGAGCTGCGGGGATGCTGGGGTGGGTGTGAGCCAGGAGCAGGGAAGGATGAGATGCAAGGACAGCTGCCTGGAGGACCTGCAGCCAGCTCTGCCCCTCCACAGGGGCTCCAGCCTGATGACTCAGCCAAGGAGGAAGGTTCAGGAGGCTCCTGGAGGGGCGGCTGGCATCAGTGTGTCAGGTGGGAGGGAAAGGTTTATGGCTACAGAAGCCCTGTGGTTACAAACCAAGACCCATACGGGTCCTGCCCAGTGGATGCCGAGTGACCTGGGCCTCACATCCCAAATGCACGGCCTTGGGGTCTCAGAAGGTTCAGGTCGTGCTTCAGCCATCAGCCCTGGAGCTCTTCTCCCACTTGTGTGGGGATAAAGGAGATGGGTGTCAGAGAGGAAGGAGGGTCAGAGAGGAGGGTCCAGTGGTCCTGGGTTAGGGACCCTACTGGGTCAGGGTCCTTCCTGGGTCAGGGTCCCTCCTGGGTCAGGGTCCCTCCTGGGTCAGGGCCCCTCCTGGGTCAGGGTCCTTCCTGGGTCAGGGCCTCTCCTGGGTCAGGGTCTCTCCTGGGTCAGGGTC